>CAUYRT010045959.1:0-11193 GCA_963574885.1 Lepilemur ruficaudatus
TTCTCCCCACCTCTCCAGGGCAGGGGTGGGAGCAAAATAGATGAGAGAAAAAGGACAAGTCTTCTGTGCATAGCGCTGTTGTCTCCACCTATCCCCTCTGTGTGTGGCTGGTGTCCAAGCTGGCACTCCCTTGGGAGCACCCCACAGAGGCCTCTGCAAATAAATCAATAAATAGGGTGGAGACCCTTTTGCAATTCTCCCTCTGCCTTTGCTTCCGATGGTATTCCCACAGCTTCCCGGTGCTGACTCCCCTCACCCCAGCAGGCTGCCCTACTGGGTGGGTGTGTTCAGACTGCAGGGTCCAACCACCTTCCCCCAAGACCCCCGTCTTCACAATTACCCAGGAGAGGAGCAGGCAGCAGCATCTGCTTCCATATGTGCCAAACTCCTGGGCACACATGTGTCTCGCTCCCCCAGGAGCTCCCTTCATGCTCCGCTCAGCATGCAGTGTGTTGGCTGTGCTGGGGAGGAAGGGCCAATCTCACCCTTTTAAAGTGTGTCTAGTTTCTTGTGGTGTCGCTTCCTGGAGCCCCCTTTGCTGAGCTTGAGAGGTGGGCAAGCACCATAAATCCCTCTCTCGTGGTGGAGGAGAATCCACAGCAATTCCTTGTGGGCTAACAGATCTTGTTTTGGTGCATCCCCTTTAACAAGCTTGTTTATTCACATATGTGTACATAGATGTCACATATCTATGCACACATAATGCAGGCACATATACACACACAAGTTGAATATTGCACACAAATTGCGTATACCATGCTAGACTCACAGCTTGGTTGCTAGGCTGGCTCTTCCATCTTTTAGTAAGTCCTAAAGGAATGTGTTTAGCACTTTACTTTGGAACATGAGGGGCTCTTCTGTTCTCAGTTTGAAGCTTCAGCCAAAATTCTGAACCAATAGGAACAGTGTCAATCATATTCTATCACAAACACGTTCTATGTATTGTTTTTGATCATCTCATAAGTGCCAGTCCCTACTCCAAACACTTGAATTCATTGTATCTAATTCCATGTTGATCCTCCACAGAGATTTTAATTAACCTCCTTTTCCAGAGTGGAATATCAGGGGTCAATGAGGCAAAACACCTTGCCCAAGGTCACACATCTGGACGGGGGGCTGAGGGGCAACGCTGGATGGGGGCATAGCGCTGTCTGGTTACAAAGCCCGTGAGCTGTGCTTCATCAGAGCATCAGATGGCTAGATCACATCAATTGCATCTGTTAAACTGAAACAGACCGGCTTCTCCCAAAAGCACTGATTAAAAAGTTCAGTTGGGACACTGTGTTTGTTATCATGAACGCTGATGTGGATAACACTATATTCCCCGGAAATATGGAGATGTTATCTGCGTCCCACTACAGATGCAATGCCAAGTGAAGACGGCACCCCCTACCCGAGGGAGGAAAAGCAGTCAACCTGTCACTGGGGACCTGTTCAAATTTCTGGCGTCTCAGTGGATGTCGACCGTTTTACAAAAAGCCCTTTGTGCACATGAGGAAGACATTGCAGGAGGCATTTGGCTCCATGCTGGGTGAGGAAAGTGTTTCAGTGTGTGGGTCTGCCACTCAGCGGAACCGGCCACCACCATGGCTTCTATATGTTGATGTGAACGTATACCTTTATTGGACTTACATGAAATAATTTTTAAACAAATGATTTTATTTGTAATAGAGTTACAAAAGGAATTTTGCTTATTGAGGTTCTTAATTGTTCTATCTTTTTGTGGCTATAAGCCAGTGTTTGGTCTTCAGCTGAAACAGACATTTAGTTATAAACCACTGACCAGAAAGATCATAAATGATCAATTCCCCCTGTTATTTTAACTCCCTTGTCTCTCCTAACTGTACCACGTGCATTTTTCCTCACTGACCTTCCAACACATTCCCGGCTTTCATGAGCTTTGTACTTCGGTTATTAAACTACAAAAGAAATAGAGCAAAAGAACTAAAATATATTTCTCAGAAATACAGCCGTGCTAGCAACGGGCGCCGCGTGTGAAGTATGTCTCTTATCCCGCTTCTCCTCATCACATTTCAGCAAATAAATCCAACTCTCTGTGGAACAATTTTGGTGTTAGCACAAAGTAATTCAAAACAGCGGGGGGTGGGAGGCGCATAATTATGACCAGCAGAAGACTCGTTTGCAAAAGCTGTGGCTGAAATGATTTAGTTAGGAAAAAGCTTTGCCAGAAGCCCAGAAAAGCCTTCTGCTTCCCCTTGAATTACAAAGCATTTATTCTATTCTACAGTGATTTACATGATAATTCTATGAGACTACTTTTGTCTAAGATTATTCTCTGTTTATCCTCCTCTATAATAATATGTTAGGATTCATCCATTTACTTATTCATTCATTCGGCAGAATAAGGCACGGTTCCTGTTCTGGTGGGCCGAGTACAGAAGGTCATTATATTCCAGTCTAATGCGTGGATTGGGAGGGGCTGCACAGGTGGCCGCATCGGGGAGGACAACATCTCCCAGTCTGGGTGGTTGTGGGAAGCTTCCTGGCAAGGTGATGGCTGGACTGAGTCTTAAAGGAGGAGGAGGCATTGCTGGGGACAGGGAGGGCAAGATGTCCTGGTGGAAGGGACCAAGGGCATGGTGGCTTGAAACTGGCAGCGTAAGGAATGTGGGAGGGTGGGTGTATTAGAGTTCTCTAAAGATACAGAACCACTTCATAATAAATTACCCCAAAACTTGGTCTCTCAAAATAACAAACATTTATTGTCTCACAGTGTCTGTGGACTGTGAGATACCCAGATTAGCAGGGTGTTTCTGGCTCAGAGCTTCTCGTGAGATGTTAGTCCTGGTGTTAGCTGAGGGCTTGGCTGCGGTGGAAGATGCAAGGATGGACTTCCCAGATCACAGGTGTGGCTGTTGGCAGGGGCCTCAGTCACTCACTCTGTGGACCTCTTTGCAGAGCTGCTGAAGATCCTCAGGATGTGCCAGCTGGCTGTCCTCAGAGCCAGGGTGAGTGACACCAACATGAGAGCCACAGTGTCTTTTATACTCTAACCCCTGAAGTAACATCCCACCCTACTTGCCACACAGAACAAAGTGGGGGGAGAATGACAGAAGGATGTGAGTCCCAGGAGGCCAAGGTTATTGGTGGCCGTCCTGACGACCGGCTGCTTTTACTAAGCATTGGAGTAGCATTTGTGTGGAGGGCGGATTTGAGGCAGGGACATTTTTGGAGGATACTGGTTCAATGGAATGATGATGTGGGGTATAGCGCAATTAGAAAGAAGAGAAAGAAACTGAATTGACAAACACTTAAAAAATAAAATCGGTGAGACCCTATAATTGATTCAGTGACTCATTTCTAACCAATGGGCAAGTCTGCTACCAGTGTTTCTAGAAGGGATTTTCCATACTGATAAAGGAAAGAGCTGAAAGATAAAGGCACGCTCACTTCCTTGGCTTCCCCCAGAATTTTCCTGCTTTTGAATATAACCCCAGGTTTTGTGGCAGCTATTTTGTGACAATGAGGTGACAAATCATGCTTGATGTGGTCTGGTGGGAGAATGGACAGAGCCTGGGTGTTTGGTGACACTGCTGAGTCACCAATCAATCCTAGAACTTTTTTGTTACGTAAACAATAAACATCTTAGGAGGGAAAGTCACCACAGGTGGGGCATCCGGTGACTTGCTGCTGAAAGCATTCCTAACACAGAGAGAAAGTCTCCAAGACTGAGTGGTTTCATGCTGGCTGAAACAGCAACTGTGACAGGAAGAGCAGGCTCAGGTCTGTGTGGGTTCTGCTGAATTTGGTCTGCTTGTGGGATGTTCAGCTTAAAAAAAATACAAAAATCAAAACAAAACAAAAAACCCAGTAGGCCACAGTTGAAGGCGAGGCCCACGCTTAGCCTGCCTTTGTATTCCTAACGCCTAGCAAGATGTTTGAACACGCGTCAGGGCTTTCTTTAATCAATGCGTGCTGAGGAGGTGAACAAATGAGTGATCGGAGGGTTGGCAGGGCCTGAACCGAGGTAGCAGTCATGGGATCAAAGGAAAGAATGTTTGTCTCTGTTCTGTGACAAGCCACCACGTATGTGGTATGTGACCGATCCTGGTGAAGCTTAGAATCAATGTATGTGCAAGTTAGCGGGTATAAAAAGAGAGATGAAAATCCATTGCTTTATAATTACATCAATTTTCTTTTACCCTCTTTGTATGCATTTCTTTGTATGGTAAGCAGCTCTTGAAGGAAATGGTATCTCCATTTTTGCAGAGAGGAAAATGAAGTGGACAAAACCGAATCTGCTGTGTAGCGCGACTCAGCACCTTAAGGATTCTTGTTTGAGAACCAAAGGGAAGTGACGTCTGTGGGCAGGCAGGGCCAGCAGCCACATCATATGGTCGCTCGCATTTAAGCTAAGTAGCCCGATAGCCTCAAAGCATCTGTTGGTCAGTTGATTTCATTTGAAGAATATTCCATGGGCTCCCCCCTTTTTGTTTTTACTCTTTGGACTTTGAAGTTTGTTTCGGTTTCCTAGGCTGCCTTCGAATGATGGTGTACGATGGCTAGAAGCTTGCACCGTGAAGACAGGGCATTTGTGGTCCAGTCCTTTCTGTCTCCTCACTTCCTTAAACACTAGAGACAAAGTTTCAAACTGAGGCCCCATGAGCGAGCTCGGCCAGCAAGCCTGGCTCAAGATGTCCCAGGCAGAGAGTGCCCCGTGTGTGCAGGGACAAGCTGTGAGCGGATAGCGTTGACTGGACCTGCGAGTGCCGCAGGGGCGTTGGTGGGGTCCTCGTGGCTCCTGTGCAGTAGTTAACCTTAGCTATTTTGCATCACCTCCCTCTCTGGCTTGTGACACCACACAGAGCGAATGCTCCAGGAGGGCTTGGGCCGAGAGTCACAGGGTGGGCTGTTGAGGCATCACTTAGCTCTGTCTCTGCAGTCCCTTCAGGTCACAGTGTTCTCTGGTCTC
Source organism: Lepilemur ruficaudatus (assembly GCA_963574885.1). Lineage (NCBI taxonomy): Eukaryota > Metazoa > Chordata > Mammalia > Primates > Lepilemuridae > Lepilemur > Lepilemur ruficaudatus. Next base: position 4,934 of record CAUYRT010045959.1, read on the forward strand.
TTAAGATTACCTGGGCATGGAGACTTTCTGAGGCTGTTTAGGGTCCTGGGTGGTGAGGACAGACATGCCCTGCCCTTGTCCCCTCCTGAGGGCCTGGCGGCTCTGCCTGGGATTGGGGGTGTATGGGGGAGATTGGAGGCCACAGGACACATGTGTCCCTCTGTCCCCCTCATCTTCCCACCCCCTCATTCCTTTTCCTTGGGAAGCCTTGAGGAATCCCCTTCCTGGCGAGGTTCCAGATGTCTTGTCTCTGCCTAGAACCCTCTCAGTGACTGCTGTTAGAAATATGAACCTCAAAGATCTTAGGATTTTTCTGTCCATCCCGTCTCATCCAGAAATTTATTAGAGTAACTAGTAAATATCTGCTTGTGTGGGGAGACTTTGGAGAAGAGGCAAATAAGGTGAAGAAAAAATACAACATTAAAAAATTGTTTAATATTTCAAAATATTCCCTTAATGTCAGAGCCAACTTTCCCTAGCCCTGCTAGGTGGGGTTCAAAATTTCACCTGGTTCTTAAGCCAGGTTTGCCACACCTGAAGTCCCCTTGCTGCCAGTACCAGGTGCATAACGAGCCCTGATGCTCTTTGCTGCCCAGCTGGTAGCATGGGATGAGTTCTGAGCACTCAAACATCCTCTGAGCTCTATTTTCCTGCCTGCCCTTCTCTCTCCTTCCCTTCTGATCCACTCAAGTACACATGGATCTGCAGGTCTGTACAACTCAAGTTCGTCTTTGGTTTCTGATGGTGTCTCCTTCAGTGAGAAAGACGGTTTTCCCTAAGCCCTTGGAGTATGTGCAGCCCATCTGACTCACTGGCCTGGTCCCCACAGTGCATTGGGCTTTGCTCAGAATATAACAGAGCAGCTGGAACCATGGAAGACACTGTGGCCTCTGGGACTTCAGGAATTGCTTAGAAGCCTCCATCTACCCACTGGGCAGTTCCTCCTTGTGTACATCTTGGCCTGAGGGAGCCTGGCTTGGGCCCCAGGGTTTATGTTGCTGGCTTTGCAGGCCAGGTCTGGTCCCCAGTATGACCATGGCTCTGCTTCCTCCCTTCCCCCACTGGCCAGAGGTAGCCTCAGCATTCATTAAGGCTGAGGCAAGGACATTTAAATTGTTACCATGAAAAATGGAGCTAGTTTGTAGCAGCATGCCTAGAATTATTAGTTTTGAGTTCAAGGAAGTCTTAAAAGATAATATCCATCTTCTGGCCCTAAGTTCTGATGGAGCTCAAAATATCATATTTATACATAATACAGCTGATTTTGGAGAATGTGGTTTAGGTATGAGAGCTAAATGGACTTGCTCACTTCTTCCCTCAGATCCAAACTAGACCTTAGAAAAGTCTATCCATGAAGAATTTAATCTTTGTAGAGGAAATTTGCTCACTCAAATCCTTGCCTCTCACTGGGCCCAATAAGGAGGCCTGCTTGTCCATGGACTATCTTGGTTTCAGCACCAAAAGTCCTCTATCCTAGAAACCCTTCATTCCTAGACACACCAGCAAAGTTGGCAACTCTAAACTCCCCTGGGCTTAGGACTAAGTTGACCAAAATGACACTTAGCATTTGATACAATGAACCAGAACTGAATTTTGTTTTTATTTCATTTCTCTGATGTCATATGATTTCTTCTCATTAAGAAGCTTAGTTATTAGGAAAGCAACATATTCATGCTCACAAGAAATAGTTTAAACAGGACAAAGGATCATGGTGTAAAAATTAAAGATCATCTTCCATTTTCACATGCAACCCTCGCTCTGCCCCTGCAACACACAGAATTTCTGACCAGGGGCAGCCGCTCTCAACAGTTTCTTGGTGTAAGTCGATTAATGGTCTTTGCAGGTAGAAGCCTCTTTATACACATGTGTGTATGCATTCCAAATAATTTTCCAAATTGTTGGTTTTTTTCTTTTTGCAATAATGCTAATGTAAAGTTCCAACCCTAAGAACACATATACATTTATCTAAATTTTAAAAAACAGTGGTGTAGTTTTCCTCCTACAGAAGAACAACATCCAATTGGCCACCAGTGAATATTAAGCTGGTGCTTAATCTTCTGCTATTACCAATAATCCTGCAACAAATAAACCTGTAAGCTCATTTGTGAGTGTATACCTGTTGGATAAATTGGTAGAATTGAAATGCTAACACCACACACAGAATGTGTCCATTTTTCATTCTGATAGTTACTTCCAAATTTTCCTTCAAGAAGTTTGTACCAATTTACATTCCTATTATCAATGCATAAGAATGTCTGTTTTCCAGCTCTTTTATTATTCCCGTGTTATTATACATCTTAGTCTTTGGCAATCTGACTGTGAAAATGAGAAACTAGAATTTTATTTGCATTATTTTAGTTATAAGTTAGGGTGAATCTAATTGTACATTAATTGGCCACGTGTCCAATACTTTTGCATGTGTGCACTAATTTTTCATGTCCTCTGTTCATTTTTTTGCCCTTGTCCTTTTGTAATGTGCATGTTTCTGCTTAAAAAATCTATAATTTTAGGATGAATTTATTTGGTTTCCTTATCATGGATTTCCTTTTGTTGTGCTTTGAGGGTATTAACCATATACATTTAAGTACTTAAAGCTCCCTACAGCTCATGAACAGCTAGCCTGCAGCTCCTGGGAACCATCTCACATTACCAAATTAGATCTGTAATATCTGAATTTTTTTTTTTCCTCAGTGGAGCTGTTGCTGTAGGAAGTAAATAAAGAACATGGGTCAATAAAAAAAGAAGATACCCTGGGGAGGTGTAAGTATTTGAGGGAAGAAATGGTAATGCAGAAAATTAGGATGAGCATAACATAAAACAAAAAATTAAGGTGCTTTTAAGCTCATGGGGTACAGCACTTATGATCTGGGCAAGAATTTCATCCTAGCTCTTTCTAGCTATAGGGAAATCACTGCGCTTCAGTTTTTGTCTTGTAATTTCTTTACTTGTGTATCAGAATGTCAATTAATATTTTCTTTTTACTCTAAATTGAACATACTGCAGTGAAAAAATTTCTAGCCTAGGGATTCAGGGCAAATGAATATTTTGCGTGATTTAACTACAAATCAGTTTTATAACTTTGGCTACTTTGGAATCAGTTTCCATTACTGCAAAGTCAAATCTCTCAGCCCTAAATAAAATCTTGGTCTTATGGGATATTAGGTGTTATAAGAGCATGAATTTAGTCTAGTTGCTAAAAGAGCAAATGTGCTTCGTCTTTGAAGAATGTGAACAAAATCTCCTTCCAACAGTCAGTCCTGCCTCCTCAGTCACTCAAACTGACCCAGGGCAGTTGTCGGCACTGAAGCAAAGTCAGCAAGCCTCGGAGTCTTCACTCTCAGAGTGACGGGAACTCCCAGTGTCCCCAGCACCTTGTTCTTTTGTGTTTTAAGGAAGGCCACATGGTTTCTTGGTGGCCATTTTAGTTCAATTCAGTAGCTCATCCTCATAGCTTACCAAGGATTGGCCCAGCTCATTCTGTGCATCACTCCTGCTGAGCATATGATCCTCTGTGTATGTGTGGCTGAAGCCCTCCATGGGTGTGACCCCCTCCCTTGTCTCATGTGGCTCTGTTGCTCCCCCAACTGATGGATGCTCTCATTTCTACAAAGTACAGGCTCCTCTATTGAATGACCAATCTGGTGAGCTTTATTGCTTAAAGCACCCATTAATATTACAGACTTGTTTATTGATTTTACTTTTAGCTTTCTCTTTGGAGGATGTTGGTTTTTAAAGTTCTAGAGTCTATAGCCCTATCACATTCCAGAGTGTTCCTGCTGCTGACTAGCCAGGATCTCTGTTGAATGTTGGTGACTAAGTGTGAGGTGTATCCTACCCAATAAGGATGCTCCTATAGCTGTTGGCAGAGGAGTTTGCCCTTAATTCTGAGATTATGGGCACTGACCAGAATCCCAAGTATCTACCCATTCTCTAAAGAAGATGGTGAAGAGTCAGCCTGATCCTGGTACCTGTGCCAAAAAACAAATTCCTGGGCTCTGGCTTTGTGTTTTTCTTTAAGGCAATGATGCTGAAGAAGGTATCGTTTAACAGGCCCCTCCCTCTCATCTGATTATTTTCCCCTCCTTCCTTGAAGCTCTGTCCCTGATGTCCTCCCTATCATTGTCTGTCTTGTTACCATCCTCCCCTGTCTGATACCTCCCTAACCTCTGCTCGCTCCTCCCCTCTCTCAGCATGCCTCTGACCCCTGCCTCTTGCCAGCTTTCCCTCCTCCTGCCATCATAGCCTCTGGTTTGATGAGCTCATTCTGGGTGCTCTTATCTCAGCTGACTGCTTTAATTACTGATTTGTATCAATTAGGTATTTCTGTTTAACAAGTCAACACCAAACTTAGTCATTGGAAACAATAACTATTTAACTCATAGCTCTAGGATTGACAATTTAGGCTGGGCTCAGCTGGGTGGGTTTCTATCCATTTCTTGGTCTTTATCTATGAGTTTCTTTTTATTTCCAAGTTTTTCCTCTTTGGCCATATTGGCGGTTGGGGGCCTGTCCTGTGCACTGTAGAATATTTGGCAGCATCCCTTGTGTATACCCGCTGCATGCCAGTTGCAAACCCTCCTCCTCAGTGTGACAATCAAAATGTCTGTAGACATTGCAAATGTGCCAGAGTGTGGGGGAAGCAAAACTGCCCCTAATGCAGAAGAATTAATTTAGCACAATGCCTGGAAGAGTCAGAATTTAATAAATGCATCATTAATGAATAAATGCAATTTTTATCCCCACATAATATGCAAAACTTTCAGAAGCATTTGGCACTTATTGAACAGGTCTTTGGTAGGTTTTTACCAGGAAAAGCATTTCAAGGTTTAAGGGAAAGAGAGAAAGGAAATGACCTTGTTCTTGGCTGACTTGGAGACATGAGAGACCCTAAAACATAAACATACAGCTGTACAATAAAAAACCTTCCTAAAAAGAGAAGTCCCAGACCAGATGGTTTCACACTGGAATTTACCACACCTACAAAGAACTGGTGCCTATCCTGCAGAAAGTATTCCACAACATCAAGAAGGATGGAATCCTCCCCAACACATTTTATGAAGCCAACATCACCCTGATACCAAAACCAGGAAAGGATGCAACAAAAAAAGAAAGCTACAGACCAATATCCCTTATGAATATAGATGCAAAAATTCTTAACAAAATCCTAGCTAAATGAATCCAAGTGCTATCAAGAAAATAATCCCTCACAACCAAGTGGGTTTCATCCCAGAGATGCAGAGATGGTTCAACATACGCAAATCTATAAATGTAATTCACCACAAACAGAAGCAAAAACAAAGACCATATGATCCTCTCAATAGATGCAGAAAAAGCATTTGACAAAATTCAATACCCTTTTATGACAAGAACGCTTAACAAAATAGGCATAGATGGGGCTTACCTAAAAATGATACAAGCCATATATGACAAACCCACAGCCAACATCATACTGAATGGGGAAAAATTGAAAGCATTCCCACTTAGAACTGGAATAAGGCAAGGTTGCCCACTATCTCCACTTCTATTCAACATAGTGCTGGAAGTCCTTGCTATAGCAATCAGTCAAGAGAGTGGAATTAAGAGTGTCCAGATGGGGGCAGAAGAGATCAAACTCTCACACTTTGCTGATGATATGATATTATATCTAGAAAACCCCAAGGATTCAACCAAGAGACTCCTAGAATTGATAAATGAATTTAGTAAAGTCCAGGATGCAAAATCAATACACACAAATCAGAGGCATTCATGTACGCCAATAACAGTCAAACTGAGAACCAAATCAAAGACACAATTCCCTTCAAAATAGCAACAGATAAAATAAGGTACCTAGGAATATATTTAAGGAGATAAAAGACCTCTACAGGGAGAACTATGAAACACTGAGAAAGGAAATAGCAGAGGACGTAAACAGGTGGGAGACCATACCATGCCTGTAGGTCAGCAGAATCAACATTGTTAAAATGCCTGTACTACCCAAAGTGATCTACAGAGTCAATGCAATCCCTATTAAAATATCATCATCATTTCTCACAGATATAGATAAAATAATTTTACGCTTTGTATGGAACCAGAGAAAACCCCAGATAGCAAAAGCCATCCTAGGCAATAAAAACAAAATGGGAGGTATCAATTTACCAGACTTCAAATTATACTACAAGGCTATAGTAATTAAGACAGCTTGGGACTGGCACAAGAACAGAGACATTGACCAGAGTAACAGAACAGAGAACCCAGATATAAAACCATCCTCATACAGCCAT
>CAUYRT010045961.1:0-32473 GCA_963574885.1 Lepilemur ruficaudatus
AAAAATACATTGTTTGGATGTTTTTTCAAATGGTATATTGTTGTTTTTTTTTTTTAATTTTTTAATAAAAAAATTTTTCAAAATTATTGCTTTTTATAAAAAAAAAAAAAAAAAAAAAAAAAAAAAAAAAAAAAAAAAGCAAGCAATTATCTGCAGAGAATTGTTGCAGGGCATTGCTCCAAAATCCTAAAAGCTTATGCTGTGGTTTACTTAATAGAAGCCTGCAAAAGGATCCAAACAGCATCACTCTCTTCCACTGACACTTCAAGTATCATTGAACCTGCTGGACCATATGGCTTAAATTACTGACCAAGTCTGGACCTGTTGCAGAATGTTCTCTTGTTCTGGGCTTTACTCAAAGCAGCAGATTTTTAGGTCAATCAGTGAATGTGCCAGAGTAACAGTGAAATGAAGAATACGTGGCATTCAAAATTAAAAGAGGCCCACTAGGTGTTGTGCCTCTATTTTTGTATGTAGGAGGGATCAGATGTAATAACTTATTATTCACTTAAGAAGGGGTATCTCTACATGCCCCACAACACTGGGCAAGTAGAAATTTCACTAATGTTAATACCCTTGAAATTTTGTTCAATTTATTTTCCAACCTCTGACATGCAAATATCTTAGCAATAAATTTAGAATAATTGTTATTTCTTTCTTCTAATTCCAATCAGCATAATGTCATCCATGTAATGGACCAGTGTAATGTCTTGTGAAAGGGAAAGGTGAACAAGATACCCAAGAACTAAATTATGATATAGGCTGGAGAGTTGATATATCTCATGAGGTAGGACAGTGAAGGTGTATTGCTTGCCTTGCCAGATGAAATAAAACTGTTTCTTGTGTAACTTATGGACAGGGATGGAGAGAAGGGCATTTTCCAGATCAACAGTTTCATACCAGGTATCAGGCATGTGTTAATATGTTCAAGCAATGAAACTATATTTGATATAGCAGGTGCAATTGTACTGCAGTCACCACTTGGCTGTTTTGATAATCCACTTTCATTCTCCAAGATCCATCTGTCTTCTGCATAGGCCAAATTAGAAAGTTGATTGAGGATGTTATGGGAATCTCAACACCTTCAATCTTCAGGTCCTTGATGGTGGCACTAAGTTCCACAATCCCTTCAAGAATGCAGTATTGCTTTTGGCATATTATTTTCCTAAGTACAGGAAAATAATAGCTAGGTATAATTCCAATGACTTCCACTTGGCCTTTCCCACTATTATAGCCCTCACTCCACAGATCAGGGAGACAATGTGGGGATTCTTCCAGCTGTTGAATATATCTATTCTAATTATACATTCTGGAACTGAGAAAATAACCACAAGATGAATTTGGGGACCTACTGGACATACTGTAAGATGGACCTGAGCTAAAATTTCATTGATCAGCTCACCTCCACAACTCGGTATTCTGACTGGAGGATCATGATGACATTTTGGGTCTCCTGGATTCAGTGTCAGTTCGGAGCCAGTATCCAGTAGTCCCTGAAAGGTCTGATTACTTTCTTTTAACTGGTGCACAAAAACCCAGGCAATAGGCTATAAATACCTTTGAGGAAGGCTTGGAAAATGTTTAATAGTATAAATTTTTGATACATATATATATATATTACATATATGTGTTATGTTTATGTGTTTACCCTACATTGTAATGCCAACATTGCTAGGAGACACTTTCCCTTACTGGATTTAAGAAGCAAGGAGCCATGTTGGAAAGGCTCATGTGGCAAGAACTGAGGGCAGCATTTAGCCCTTGCTGACAGACAGACAGGAAGAAACTGAGTCCAACAGCTTACAAAGAACTAAAGGCTGCCAACAATCATGTAAGCATGCCAGTGAAGTCTTGTTTAGTTGAGTCTCAAAGGGAACACAGGCCAGGCTGATACCTTGATTGTAGTTTTGTGAGATCCTGAAAGCAGAGGATGCTCAGACTCCTCATCCACAGAAGCTGTGAGACAATGTCTGCTGTTTTAAGTCTCTAAGTCTGTGGTAATATTTTAACATTTTAATGCCTAATGAATATACCAACCAACTCAATAGAAGTTCAGGTTAAATTGTTTAATTTGGCTTTAGATTCTTAGGATGTCAACCTACATTTGTTTTCAAACAGGACCAAGTCTTCCTTGGTGGAAGCAATAATATGGCTACAGTAGTTTAGCAATTATCCTTGGCAAAGGACATTGAGAAAATTTTTCTAGGATCAAATTTGATCTTGATTTACTCTAGCTTATAAGACATAAAAATCAAAACTTCAATAACCAAGAACTATAGTTTATTTTACATATCAGTAGCACAATTTTTTTTTACTATATAGGAAAAAGAAAACTTGGTTAAGAAAAATTATGAGACTAAGAAAAATTTTCCTTGGACAATATATCAATTTGAGTAAGTTCGTCTTGTGAGACAAAATTGCACCATAGAAAATGTCTTGAATAGTTTTGATAGTTTGCTCTCCTTCAGTTTATAACTTCTAGTTGTAATGTTGAATAAGTCACTTAAATTCTAAATTTTGCAATTTATAAAATATGGTTATATAAATGGTGAGACTTATTCTAGTTCTAAATTATCATGACTTTCTGAAGCAGAGACAAAGAACAAGAAACAAGAACCCCTGGAGTAATAATCAGGCTCCACACTCAGTGTTGCATAAACCATCCATAAATATTTTGACTAGGATCTAAATTTCATATTTTTCAGAGTGAGTATGCAACTTGTATAACATGTGGAGGACTAGAATTTATAGTTGCTTTGAAGAAAGTATAAGTCAAATAACATTACCATTATATTAACTGATTTTTACTAATTTGGTAATTCTCAATAGATTTTTTTTTCTTCTCTCTTACTTGTGGCTTATAATTAAAGGATTTTAGGACTCTTTATTTCCACTAAATTTAAAAAAATAACTTGCAAATTATATTACTTGAGTAAATTTGACATGATCCATCCAACAAGACAGGGGAAAAAACCCTGCTTTTTATTTGCTTAACTGAATTCACTTAAAGCAAATGCTTTTTTATTTCATTTTCAGTGAATTACTATTGCTACAGTCAGAAATGTTATTTGAACATTTATACAGAAATACTATAAACCAATGCTGCACAATCAGGAAATTACATATTTTTAGCATATAGCATATCTCTGAAGTGCTCCTGAAATGACAGGCCTCATTCAACTTTGCTTGTCATAAGAAAACTTTCCAGTTCTGTACAGACCAGCTTAACAGTCTGAAATAGACTCCTGGAACAAACAAACAAAAAATGTGTCCTCAAAGGCTGATGCTTCACATGCTCATTAGTGTAGCATGAAAGAAAATGATAATACAATAGCATTTCACAGTGTGAAATGTACAAAGTTGGATAGAGACAGCATGTGTTGTCATCGGTTAATGTGCAAATGTTCACTGCCAGGGTGAAGCAACCAGGAGTGAACCATGAAATGACTGCATTCACCCTGAAATGTCAGCAAAGCAAGGAAGTGATGACTAGTAAGCAACTCTTCCTGAACATGATGAAAGTACTTACTAGAGCTGCAGAAATAACTTATTTAATATTTATGTTTTATTAAGTGATGGACAACTATGCCTTTGCATAATATGACTTCAGGAAGCAGAGGCTAGGCTTAGTATGTAAATGCTTATTTTGATGTGCTACCATATGTGGCCACTTTTCTTTCCAGCTGGCTAGCCTTACTGCCTTTCTCCTTTCCTTTATATCTAACCCAAAGCTCACTAGGAAACTGTTCCTAATTAACTTTATCCATTTTCCTATTTCACAGATTCGTGGGCTTTTAGACTATCAGCACTGGAACAGACTTTATAAATAATTTAGTTCAGCCCCATTTTCCCCTCTCATCTCACTTAAATGACCGTGCGTGTGTGTGTACTGTACACACATGTGTATGTAATGTATGTGTACATGCATTTCTGATTTTTATGTGTTTGTACACTTTTTCATCAACTATTGTATTGCAAGTCAGCTGGGAAAATATTTATTTACTTAATTTTCTTTGCATCTTGGATATTTGGGAAAAACTTACTGACAAACTAATTGAAGTAATTGATATTCAGTTTTGCAATTTCTTTGGGGAAGATATTTAATTGATATTGGACACAACTTATCCTAGATTGACTGAGGTGAATGCTGAAAAATGCCATTAATGCTATCCAGAAAAATCATTTTTTAATTTTTCTTATTTCAGCGTATTATAGGGGTACAAATGTTTACGTTACATATATTGCCTTTGCCCCACCCGAGTCAGAACTTCAACATGTCCATCCCCTAGACGGTGCACAGCACACCCATTGGTGTGTATGTACCCATCCCCTCCGCCTCCCTCCCACCTGCCTGAAACCTAATGAATATTACTACTATATGTGCACATAAGTGTTTATCAGTTAATACCAATTTGATGGTGAGTACATGTGGTGCTTGTTTTTCCATTCTTGTGATACTTCATTTTGAAGAATGGGTTCCAGCTCTATCCAAGATAATATAAGAGGTGCTAGAACACTATATTTTTTTTGTGGCTAAGTAGAACTCCATGGTTCTACTAAATATACCACATTTAATAAAATTAATCTGCTTATGTATTGATGGGCACTTAGATTGTTTCCACATGTTTGCAATTGTGAATTGTGCTGCTATAAACCATTTTAGTGCAGATGTCTTTAGAAATAGAATTCCTGAACAGACCAATATCAAGTACAGAAATTGAATTGAAACACCAATAAAAAACTCTCTTAAAAAGAAAAATTCTGGACCAGATAGTTTAACACTTGAATTTTACCAGATCTACAAAGAATAACTGGTGCCTAGCCTGCAGAAATTATTCCACAGCATCAAGAAGGAAGGAATCCTCCCAAACACATTTATGAAGGCAACATTGCCCTGATACCCAAACCAGGAAATGGATGCAACAAAAAAAGAAAACTACAGACCAATATCCCTTACAAATACAGATACAAAAATTCTTAACAAAATTTTAGCAAATCGAATTCAGGTGCTTATCAAAAAAATAATCCATCATGATCAAGTGGGCTATAACCCAGAGATGCAGGGATGGTTCAACATATACAAATCTATAAATGTTATTCACCACATAAATAGAAGTCAAAGCAAAGACCATATGATCCTATCAATAGATGAAGAAAAAGCATTTGACAAAATTCAGCACTCTTTTATGGTAAGAACGCAAAATAGGCATACACAGGACTTACCCAAAAAAATGACAAAAAAACATATATAACAAGCCCATAGCCAAGTTCATACTGAATGGAGAATAACTCCTGCTTAGAACTGGAACCAGACTGGGTTGCCCTCTGTCACCGCTATTATTCAGCATACTGCTGGAAGTCCTAGCCAGAGCAATCAGACGAGAGAAGGAAATCAAGGGCATCCAAATAGGGGCAGAAGAGGTCAAACTATCACTCCTACTAATGACATAATCTTATATCTACGAAACCCCAAAGATTCTGCCATGAGACCACTGGAATCGATAAACTAATTCAGCAAAGTCTCAGGTTACAGAATCAACGTACAGAAATCAGTAGCATTCCTACACACCAACAACAGTCAAACTGACAACCAAACCAAAGACTCAATACCCTCCACAATAGCAATAAAAAAAATAAAATACCTAGGTATATATTTAACTAAGGAGGTAAAAGACCTCTTCAGGGTGAACAATGAAACACTAAGGAAGAAAATATCAGAGAACATAAACAGGTGGAAAACTATATCATGTTCATGGGTCAGTAGAATCAACATTGTTAAAATGTCTATACTACCCAAAGTGATAGATTCAATGCAATGTCTATTAAAATAACAACATAAGTTTTTGCAAATCTAGAAAAAAATAATTCTATGTTTTGTATGGAACCCGAGAATACCCTGTATAGCAAAAGCAATCTTAAGCAAAAAGAACAAATGAGGAGGCATCAGTATACCAGACTTAAAGCTATACTACAAGATTATTGTAACTAAAATAGCGTAGTATTGGCACAAGAATAGAGACATAGACAAATAGAACAGAACTGAGATCCCAGATAGAAAACCATCCTCATATAGCCATCTACTCTGACAAAGCAGACAAAAACATACACTGGGGAAAAGAATCCTTATTCAATAAATGGTGCTGGGAAAACTGGATAGTCCCATGTAGAAGACTAAAACAGAATCTGTACCTTTCACCTCTCACAAACAAATCAACTCACAATGGATGATAGACTTAAACCTAAGGCATCAAACTATAAGAATTCTAGAAGAAAATATTGAAAAAACTCTCATAGACATTGGTGTAGGCAAAGAATTTATGAAGAATACCCCAAAGGCAATCACAGCAACAACAAAAATAATTAAATGGGATCTGATCAAATTAAAAGGCTTCTGCATAGCCAAGGAAACTACCACAAGAGCAAACAGATGACCTACAGAATGGGAGAAAATAATCACCTGTCATACATCTGATAAAGGGCTGATAAGTGGAATCTATATAGAACTCAGGAAAATCAGCAAGAAAAAATTAAACAACCCTGTCAATAAGTGGGAAAAGGACATGAATGAAAACTTTTCCACAGACAGTAGACTAAGGCCAACAAACATATGAAAATATGCTCAACATCTCTAATCATCAGGGAAATGCAAATGAAAACCACAGTGAGATATCACTTATCTTCAGTGAGAATGGCCTTTTATCAAAAAGTCCCTAAACAATAAATGTTGGCATGGCTGTGGAGAGTTAGGAACACTCATACACTACTGGTGGGACTGCAAACTAGTACAACCCCTGTGGAAAGCAATAATGGAGATACCTCAAAGAGATACAAGTAGAACTACCATTTGACCTAGCAATCCCATTACTGGGCATTGCCACATAGGAAAAAAAGACATTCTATATAAAAATCATTTTTTTTAATGGTAAGTAGCATGACTGCTTCAAAGGAATGAGACATGCAGGATAGATCTTAAGAAGAAAAAGAAATCTACATATATTGCTTTCAGCATTCTAACAGCTTTGAGTGCATCCTCTAATAAAATATTGCCTAATTTATAATTAATACTTGAAGAACAAAGTTGACTTTTTTAAGCCTAAATGCTCACCTCTTATCTATGGTACATAATTAAGGAATTGGATGATTGGGTGATACATCATTAGTAGCAGCACCAACAGCAATGATTATTGTCAGGCAATGTAGTTAAGGATTAATATGCATTATCTTCATAAAAAATGCTTCATGGGCTATTTATTAGAGATGAGAAAGCTGAGTTATAAGGGGGGAAGCTTGCCTAAGGATTGGGAATTAGTGACAGAAGTGGAACTTGATACGGAATCTCAATGATGCCATAAACTGACTATTCTTAGGCACACTACTCTTCCATCTTCTCCCTTTATTTTCACTACCGAATGATCAGCTCTAATTGGTTTAATTAAAAAGAGATTTGTTAAAGGATCTCCTTCATGGAATTTTTGGAAGGACTGAAGAAAAAGACTCTAGGGGAATTTCCAGGAATAACTACTGTAACCATATCCCCAAAGTGGCCTGACAAAGTTGCCTCCACTGCTAGGAAGCACCCAAATCAGGAAAGCATCATGAGAGCTGCCAGCTTCAGAACTGCTCCACCTTTGCCACAAGCAAGAAGCTGTTGAATATACAAGTTACTGACGTGGCTTATAATTTTCGAATCCCACTGCCCCTACCATATTTCACACTACAAAAATAAATGTCTCACAATGTGATCTCTTTCTCCAGGTAACTTAATTTTAAATTTAAGTTTCATATAGGTGAATCTGATTAGCGGAAGCTATGTAATGAGTGCGAAACCTTGGTGCAGTGGTGGCTGGGCAATCAAGCTGTAGGGTTTTGTACTGTTAATTTTGCTATGAGTGAACCAGCAAAATTTAGGAAAAGCTTCATAATAATGTGGACAGCCCCCAATTAAGAAGTGTCCACTACAAAATCTAAATACTTATTCAGTGCCTAATATATGTAAACTACCCAGTGTAAAGATTCACCCTTGGAAATTAGTGCTTAAAATGCATTACCTGTATTTGCTATTTTTGGCAAGGGCTGGAGATCAGGGTTAGAAAAACACAAAAAGATGTGCCCTTAATCCCACAGTATTTCATTGAGATAAATGAAGCTTAAATCCTAGTTACAATCATTATCTCTTTTAAGAAACAGACTACTTTAAAATGATGAGAACATTATTTGCCTGTCACTTTTAATATGAAGTATTCTTTTCAACATGTATGTACATAAAATATACCATATTGTAAAATTGGTTCATTGTCAATGTAACTTATTGGGAATATTTGAAAAATTAGTATCAGGTTGTTACCTTTTTAATTGGACAACATATCATGCAAACAATGCTCATTGTCAAGCAAAATTGTCTCCGTTTATTTTCATATATAAAAATGAGTTAATTGTTGAATATCCACATAATATCTTCTAGATGCTGTAAGGAAGTCGCATTGCGCATTGGTTTTTATTCACTAATCAACCATAATTATTGACAACAACAATAGCAGATATGTGTTTGGGATTTTTACATGGCTTATCAAAATTAATTCTCAAAATAATTTATGGAGTAGATAACATAAAATTATTATTCTTATGTCTATTTATTGCAAAGAAATAAAGGCAATAGAATGTAAGTGGGCAGAAAAGTCTATTCAGCACATCTGGGTTGCTCAAATCCTACACATTCTCAGTAGCAAGACCTGTCTTCAGAACTGGCCCTTGGCAGCCTTCTGAGAGATAATCTCTGAGTTCTTGGAATATTTTGCCTTATAAAAGCATTTTTGTACCGTTGATGCCTTGGGCAGCTATGTTATATCAGTTATCCTGATAATGTGACTTATGGTGAAGCCCTTTTCCAGTTTTTGCTAGGAAGGGGGCTGAGGGGAGATACTGGAGGGCTAGAATGTGAGTAATCAAGTAATGTGGGTGCCCGATGCCTGTGTCTTGATCCTCAATAAAAATCCCTGTACATCAAAGCTTGGGTGAGCTTTTCCCACTGGCATCACTTCACCTGTGTTATCATACATCATTGCTAGGAGAGTTAAGCACATCCCTATTCAACTCCGCTGAGAGGGAACACCTGGAAACTTGCACTTGATTCATCCTGGACTTTGCCCCATGTGCCTATTTCCTTTGCTGATTTTTTTCTGTATCTGTTTGCTGTAATAAACCAAAGTCACAAGTATAAGAGCTTCTGAGTCCTATGCGTGCTGCCACTGAATCGAGTTTGAGCATGATTGTAGGGACCCTTGACACAGTAAGATGTGCTGAATATCACACAGATTTACAGGATATACCCCTAGATTTTAAAGAAAATCATCATACATTTACTTTTAGAGAACACGACTTTTGTATTAATATATATGACAATAGCATAATTTTGCAGAGCTGTGGGCATATTACCTTTCTTTCAGTAAATTACATGTTATGAGCAGGGATGATTTGCCTTCCAATGCTCATCAATATTGTCTTAAAGAGTTAGAATATTCATTGCTCATGAAAAGTAAAGGATGGCTATGTTCAATAATGAAATATTGTGGAAAAAGTAGGTGTTGTAATATGCTTCTAACTTCTTTTATGAAGGTGAAGACATACTATAGTCTCAGAATCTTTCTGTTGTTTTTTTGGAACTATCCACTGGAGAAAATATTGATCTTTCTTTTCTGTAGTCTCAGTGGGTGGCCCTTCCTTTAGCTAGTTTGCAATAATACTCAAGCTGCCTTCTGGTTAGGAAATGTCACTGGCTTAGCACCCTAGAGGTATAAGAATTCCATTAGGATCATCATTTCACTCTTCAATTTTTCTAGTTGAATTATTTTCTTTTATATTGCACTTAGGATAGTAATTGGTATTTTGATACTATTACTTGATTTTATTTCTTCTGATATTGAGACGCCCCCGTGATGATCTAATATACCTATAGTTGTTAATAACTAGAAGTACCTAGTAGATTTGATGTCATGCTTAATGTAGATACCTTTTTTGTTTGTTCATTTGTTCACCCAAAGTGTGAAATTGATTATCATATACTTGAAGGAAATAATACTGCATTTGCTTAATTAGTGCAAATGAATACATATATAGAAAGCAATTTATTATATTTCTATTCATAAATACATAATAATTTTATATAACAAAACTGAAAAATTATTGACACTGTTGAGATATTTTTTAGAGTTTTACTTTAGTTTTAACTTTAATATACTAAGGCTATTTTAAGAAATTGGAATACTTGAAGAAATTTCAAATATTGGATATCCACAAAGGGAAAGGAGAGAAAAATTCAATAGCAGTTTCGTAGCATATAAAGCCTACAGGCCTAACTGATAGTTACATTCCATCTGGTTCATGCTTATTTCTAGGGTAGGAACACAAGCTACACACTAAAATGAACCTGATCGTTTTCTATAGCTGGCCAACAAGCTGTTGCATTTGAGCCAGTTATAATGTTCATGTGCTATTCAGTTAGGTTTACATTGAAATTATTTTCCAGTTTAATGAGATTTGTGGATTTCCTTTGACATGAAGACTCTTTACATTCTTTATATGTTTATTGCTATCTTCTTGCCTTTTTAAAAGTCATGCAAAAAAAAAAAAAAAAAACAGAAAACTATCACAACATGCTATTTTGTTCTGATTTTGACCGTAGGCCATATGTATTATTCAAGAAGCAGACCAACTGGAACACAGACGTATGGTACAGAAGTATTTTTATTATGGTCATATAGGATTATCTGAATTTCATTAGCTGCTGTGGATTTGCGCCTGAAAGAAATGCCCTTCATTACCATTTCAAACTTGCACAATTTCCTTCCCTGAGACCAGGTTAAATTGAGATCTCTGACTTAATAAGATAGTTAGGAACTGGTATATTTATATATAATCCAAAATGTTGATGACCTATCAGTTTACTTGCCTTTTAAATTTATTTCATCTTCTTTTAGGCAATATAATTTCATGCCAAAATGTCCCTACTTTGGAGGCAGACTATATAAATGTGAATTGCAGCTCAGAAGCTTTCTATTTAGATTGTCTTGGCAAGTTATTTTATCTATCTAAGCTTCAATTCTCTTTTCTGTAAAATGGGAATAATGGTGTCTATCACACCAGAATATTTTAGGAATTGAGTTAGACGATGCAAGTGAAGTCACTGGAATATTCATAAATGTAATTTCTAGACTTTTAAAGAGAAATTTATAAAATTGGTATTTCTTTAAGCTTATCTCATTGGATAACATTGTTGACAATGATAAATAGACATAGCACTCAAATAGTAATGGCAGATTATATTCATTGTGGGGGTGAAAACCAGTTTAAGAACACTAGTTTAAGTTACGATAGCCTTGTAGTATAGCTTGAAGTCTGGTAAATTGATGCTTCCCAATTTAGTCTTTTTGTTGAAGATTGCTTTTGTTATATGGGATCTTCTCTGGTTCCACATGAAGCGTAGAATTATTTTTTTCTAGATCTGCAAAAAATGATGTTGGTATTTTAATAGATATTGCATTGAATCTGTAGATCACTTTGGGTAGTATAGGCATTTTAAAAATGTTGATTCTGCTGACCCATTAGCATGGTACAGTTTTTCACCTGTTTATGTCTTCTGCTATTTCCTTCCTCGTGTTTTGTAGTTTTACCTGTAGAGGTCTTTTACCTCCTTAGTTGAATATATTTCTAGGTATTTTATTTTATTTTTTTGTTGTTGCTATTAAGTTTTTAATTTGGTTCTTAGTTTGATGGTTGTTGGCATATAGGAATGCTACTGATTTCTGTACATTGATTTTGTAATCTGAGACTTTTCTGAATTTGTTTATCAATTCCAGTAGTCTCATGGCAGAATTTTTGGGGTTTTCTAGATATAAGATCATAACTGGAACAAGAATAGAGACATAGGCCAATGGAACAGAACTGAGAACCCAGATATAAAACCATCCTCATATAGCCATCTAATCTTTGACAAAGCAGACAAAAACATATACTGGGGAAAAGAATCCTTATTCAACAAATGGTGCTGGGAAAACTGGATAGCCACATGTAGAAGACTGAAACAAGTACCTTTCATCTCTCACACAAATCAACTCACAATGGACAATAGACTTAAACCTAAGGCATGAAACTATAAGAATTCTAGAAGAAAATGTTGAAAAAACTTTCATAGAAATTGGCCTAGACAAAGAATTTATGAAGAAGACACCAAAGGCAATCACAGAAACAACAAAAATATTTAAACAGGACCTGAACAAATTATAAAGCTTCTGCACAGCCAAGGAAACTACCACAAGAGCAAACAGACAACCTACAGAATGGGAGAAAATATTAGCAAGCTACACATCTGATAAAGGGCTGATAAGTGGAATCTATATAGAACTCAGGAAAATCAGCAAGACAAAATCAAACAACCCTATTAATAAGGGGAGGGGCAAAGGACATGAACAGAAACTTTTCAAAAGAAGATAGACTAATGACCAACAAACATATGAAAAAACACTCAACATCTCTAATCTTCAGGGAAATGCAAATCAAAACCACAATGAGATATCACTTATCTTCGGTGAGAATTGCCTTTATCAAAAAGTCCCAAAACAATAAATGTCAGCGTGGATGCAGAGAGATAGGAACAGTCCCACACTGCTAGTGGGACTGAAAACTAGTACAACCTCTGTGAAAATTAATATAGAGATACCTCAAAGAGCTACAAGTAGAACTACCATTTGACCCAGCAATCCCATTACTGGGCATCTACCCAAGGGAACAAAAGATATTTTACAAAAAGGACATCTGTACTAGAATGTTTATAGCAGCACAATTCACAATTGCAAAGATGTGGAAACAACCCAGGTGCTCATCAATACTTAAGTGGATTAACAAAATGTTAATGGAGTTCTACTCAGCCATAACAAAAAAAGTGATCTAGCACCTCTTGTATTATCCTGGATAGAGCTGGAGCCCATTTTACTACATGAAGCATCACAAGAATGGAAAAACAAGCACCATATGTACTCACCATCAAATTGATATTAACTGACATAACTGACCAACACTTAAGTGAACATACAGTAGTAACATGCATTGTGTGCTTTGCAGGTGAGAGGGGGTTATAAAATATACCACATTTTGTTAATTCACTCATGTATTGATGGGCACTTGGGTTGTTTCCACATCTTTGCAATTGTGTTGCTATAAACATTCTAGTGTAGGTGTTCTTTTTATAGAATGTCTTTTGTTCCCTTAGATAGATGCCCAGTAGTGGGATTGCTGGGTCAAATGGTAGTTAGGTGGGTATATTCACACCTAATGGGTGCAGTGTGTACCGTCTTGGGGATAGACATGCTTGAAGCTCTTACTCAGGTGGGGCAAAGGCAATATAGGTAAGCTAAGCATTCGTACCCCTGTAATATGCTGAAATAATAAAAAAAAAACATCAGTTTAAAATTTAGAAAGAGTGCTATGATGAATTACCATGCATCTCATTGGCTCGGAAATATATGATAGCAGCAACATATATTTTCCATCATTTTACCATAAAGGATATCCTATTTGCTTTTGGGTCTTGATTTTTTTTCACTCAAAAATGGCACTTTTCAAATGTTAGAATCATAGAGCTAGGAATTACTCAACCCCCAAATCTGAAAGCTTTCCTAACCACTTTTTCTTTATCTTCATTCCATATCTAAACAACTGCAAGTTCCTATCATACCTCCTCTGGACTACTGAAGCTGTTTCCTGTCTGCTTATGATCCATTCTCTCCATGGTGCTGGCAAACAGTGAGCGCTCTGTATTAGAATGACAAAGTAGAATGTACCGCACCAGGGAACATAACCTATGGACTAAATACTGATTTTGCCTTACTTAACTTCTCTTTGCCTCAGTTTCTCTATCTCTACAAAGTGAATGCTATGGCATTTACCCTATAGATTTGTGTTAAGACTTAAATGCAATACCAGCAGTAAATGTTTACATTATACTTTTAAATGAGTATTAGATTTCCACCCCTGATACCCAAATCTGATTAGATAATGAGTTTCTTCTCATTAAAACCTTACAGTTTCCAACTCCTTGTAGGTTAATAACTCAAATCATTGTAATTTATTTAAACAGTTGTATTGTTAGTTTTTGTCATTAAATTAATCATACTCCTCCTTTTTTTACCATGTGCTCTAGTCAGATGGACGGATGGGCGGTTCTTAGAGCAGGGATATCTATACTTTTACTGAAACTGGTTCATCTGATTGTATTGGTTCTTATTTGCACCTCCACTGAGTTTCTGTTGAACCCCTACTCATCTATGAGACAGATTAAAGGCTAAAATTTCTGAAAAGCTTTTCTTCATTCCACACACTAAAGTTGCTCTTTACAAACATCTTCATTCACCCTTCTCTTCTTTCCTATTCATAATACACACAAATCACATGTAATTAATTCTTATAGACTATTTCGAAGTGTGTGTTTATGTGTATATTTAAATATTTATTATCTATTTATCTAAATCTATTTATTTTTTTATCTATAGACTATTTTTAAACTCATTTCCCTTTCCCTTTAAAAAGATAGTATGGTTTTAAGAATAGAATCTCAATTTTACACCCTCTATTTCAACTTTTATTAAAAATGACTTCCATTAACTAGTACCACTGATTGCCCACCCCTTTTTGTTTTTCCATAAGAAACAGTGGTTACTTAAGGACAATATCTCAAAAAATATGGGCGATATAAGAATCCAGGTGAGCATCGGCAATCGGGGAAATGTCCTCGTGATTTTGCTATGCCCGTAAAGTGTCAAGTGATTGAGCAGTTCCATAGCAGCAACAGCTAGGGCAGCAACTAGACTGATTTGTCCCATTTCCATAGATTTGGCAAGTAAGGAGACAATTCACCCCAATGGTTTTGGACAGTTTATTATTCATGGCATAACAGACAACATGAACTGCATGTTCCCATCAGTTTGCTGTGTCCCCTGAGTCCCAAGGGGCAGGGGCATAGGCAGGCCCAGGTAGATGCTGCACACACAGTGAATCTGCCACAGGTAAGGGACTCTGAGATTTTGAGATGCTGCTCTTACATAAGCACTCTGGCAAAATCTCCTCTCCTCTCTTCCAGAAAGAGAAATATTGTCTTACCATGGAATGTCTCTGGGAGGGGAGAAAGATGCCTCTAGCTTTTTTGCCCTGAAATGTGTCCAGGGATAAACAGCTCTAAATATCTCCAGGCGTCACTATCTTTATGTTTCCAAGGATTTGGGGCAAACATCTTTGAGAAAAGCTGTCAGTGCCCTCTGCTCAGGAGAGTGCATAATCACCAGACTATGGGGAATCATCCCTCAACACAGAGTGGGAGACACACTCTCTGCTCTGAGAATCACATAAATATTCCAACCTGATTGTTTCATGCATGTTAAAAGTAAGATTCAGGAGGAAAAATGAATTAAAGAAAAGCTGCAGTTAAAACATAGGTTTCGTGCTTGAGTCCAGGGTAGCATACTCAAAAACCTTGTTGCATATTTTTATTTTTTCTTCTAAATAATTGTTTCTGTTATGTGCATATATGTATATACTGAGATATATATATATATATACACATATGTTATGCATGATAAGATTGTTATATATATACACATGTATATTCTAGGTACTACATATGTTGCATGTTTATATATATTTATTACAGTAGTACAAAATATTGTTTTTAAAATGATTTTTCTGAAAGTGGGTTTTTTTATTCAGTATGACATCAAAAGACTTGATTTCTCCAAAGTTTTTTTTTTTTTTTTTTTAGACAGAGTCTCACTCTATTGCCCGGGCTGTAGAGTGCCGTGGCATCAGCCTAGCTCACAGCAACCTCAAACTCCTGGGCTCAAGCAATCCTTTTGCCTCAGCCTCCCGAGTAGCTGGGACTACAGGCATGCGCCACCATGCCCGGCTAATTTTTTACATATATTTTTAGTTGTCCAATTAATTTCTTTCTTTCTATTTATAGTAGAGACGGGGTCTCACTCTTACTCAGGCTGGTTTTGAACTCCTGACCTTGAGCTATCCACCCGCCTTGGCCTCCCAGAGTGCTAGGCTTACAGGTGTGAGCCACCGCGCCTGGCCTTCTCCAAAGTTTTTTGTATTACCCATTCATCTTTTGCTGTCACAGAGTGAAGATGTCACTAGTGAATAGCACTTTCATATTATATCCTTCAAGAGAATAAAATACACATTTTAGTGTCAAAATCCAAAAGTGTTGAATGAAAGCTTACAATTTTTCATCAGTACATTTTTAGAAGAGTAAATCATTCTATAGGAGTATTATCATTCTGAATTTTAAGGCAATTATTTAATTTAAAAAATGTATTTTTGGTAAAATTTTTTAAATGAATTAAAATTATTTAAATTTATTGATTTAAAATAGTATTAGTGATAGCTATATTTGTTGAATGCATACACACATACCATGATGTATTTATGCTTGCAGCAAAGAGACACTATTAGCAAAATTATACTATATGAGAGGCCAATAAATGGGAATAATAGAAAGACTGAGTGAAATCTTTGCCCTTATGCTTTTGCTACAACATTGTTTTGATCTAATATGATGACTTGCAGGTCACATGTGTTAATTTCCTACATTTAAAAAAAGATTAATCCATAACTGTTAAGAGAGAAATGAAAATCAGATATCCAAAAACAAGGTGCCAATCTGGAACAGTAGATGGTGGTCTTTCATGGATTTTACAATACTGCTTTAATTCATGGGAGATAGTAATGCAGTAAATAATTATCCCCCAAATTCCAGAGAAATCAAGCCTGCATTAGCATGGTGCTACTGATAAACAATGGATAGAAAATGTATAAACTATATAACTCTGGCTGTTTTTGCCTTAGTCTTTCACTTATTTTGTTAGAAATATGACAAGCAATAGCTTTTTAGCTTGTTCTAGGCAGTAGGATAGAGCTTTACATAAATTATCTCACTTAATTCTTAAAATAAGCCTGACGATGGCACCATTAAATTCCACTAGACAGTAACCTTTGTTAGGGCAGAAGTCATGTCCATGTTGTTCACCAATTTATATTCAGTTCTATGGTACTTGACACATAGCCAATGCCAACACTTTTTAACAAATATATAAACAACACCCATTTGAGCTCTCCTTGACCAAATCACTTATTTATGGTTTCATAATGATATAATGATGTAATTATTTCTTTAGCCCTAGTCTGTTTGGCTGCTCCAAAGTTCTTTCTTCTACCTATAATTCTAAGCAATCATCATAGCAAGCTTTGAGAGCAGATGTACTGTATTCCTGTTCCCTTCTGTATCAGGAAGGGTACAGGTGAGAATTCCCTTCTTTTAGTTTCTGGGAACTTGGAAATTGCATTTGTCTTGTTGAACTTTGAGGGATGGATTACATTCACCATGTCCATTTGATAAAACATGTTATGCTTGGGGATAAATTTGTGCCTATATTAAAACTTCATTTTCCTGGAGAGTGAAAATTATAGGTTAATTGTCTGTGATCATGTAAAAATGATCTAAATATATTTGTCTCCAACATTCCTATGGAAAGAAAGAAAAGAAAGAAGAAAGAAGAAAAAAAAGGAAAAAGAAGGGGTGTTTTATCATAGTGATCCTATCCAGAAGTTACCTGTAGCTGAAATGTACATTTTCATTTTACAACTGAACCTTTCTTTCTTTACCTTCTCAGTACATTGCCTGTCTGGTTGAATTTATGACCACTGAACTATATTTTGTTTTATTCTTCTAAAAGTGGTTTAAAAGTGTTCTGGAACTCTCCAAACAATAAAAATCTAACAAGAGTAATGTTTTCTAAACAATAACTCATTTTTTAAATGGTCAATAAATACAAACAAGGCAATTCCCCAAAGTTCTCTTTGCAACTTACTAGTGAGAAGAAGGATTAGGAAGAAAAGCCCATGTGGACTTGTTGCATAGTGACAGCTATATGGATCCCTTCCAGGCCAGCACTGAACCCCAAGCCAGCTCACTGTAGGTCATTTAGCACAAAATGTTTAGAAAACAACACCTGGAAGCAATGGCTCATGTCTTTTAGGACAGTTTGTCTTCAGAAGTTTTATTAGGTTGGATTGGAATGGAATGGGAAATTCTACTAATTTTGAAGCTAATTTGGCTTCAGCTGAATTCCAGTTACTGGATCCCATATGACTGATGGTGACCATATCATTAATTATCTGAATCAGAATAATTTGAGAGTGAAAGTGCCATTAATAATTGCAATGAGACAACTGGCTCAAAGAAGGGATGTCTCAGGCAGATTGGGACCTCTAGTCATCCTAAAAGTGACAAACTTCAAAAATTCCCATATTTTGTTGGCTTTCATATGAGTGACATGAAACAGATATTCTCAATGCTAATTCTTAACACAGCCACACACAACAGTAATATTAGCATGATCTACACCTTACTATGATCATACCTGGATGTTTTTAAAACCTCTTCAATGATTCCTAATGTATGTCATAAATGTTTTTTGTCTGTCTTTCTTTGAATTTTTTTAGTTCTTTAATTTATTTACTATTATAATTTTGATTAGCATATTTTACAAGGTTATGAATGTATTAGACAAAATTACTCCAAGAATTCAATGTTATTTTGCAAGAAAATAAAAATATAGTAAATTTAATATTTGAAATGTTAAAATGCATTTTTATAGCTAATTTAGATTTTGCTACTAATGTTATTTGATGATCTTAAAAAGGCAAGCAAACATGCCTATTTTAAACTCACACACACATATATACATGCACGTATAAAAGCCCTGTTTTATTGGGTACTATTATATGTTACCTCCTTGAGTGACAGATTTGTATCTATATTAAGCTTTACCTTCCTGGAGAATGAAAACTATAGGTTTCATTCAATGAAAACTAATAAACTGTGATGTAGAAAAACAATTAGGTAATTTTGAGCCCCAAAGTAATAACCCCTCAAAAAATGTTTGTCTTTGTAAATGTATCGAGAATTTACCTGAGCCTTGAATGTGCTATCCATGGCCCACTGAGAGTTCGAATACAGATGAGAAATATAAACCAGGATCAATAAGATGGTGCAAAAAAAAAAAAATTTCAATTTCCCATTGGATAGTGTTTTAGAGTTATTCTGTGACAGTGGTTGCAATATCTTTTTATTGGTCTCTTTCTCCTTACCTTTCCTTTACGTCTGCCTTGACTGTTTGATCTTGGCCCTGTTTTTACTGCTGCCCTTGGCCAAGAATCTCATTCTTTTTTTGATTCTTGTGGTTAAGGCATGTGAGACCATTCAGTTGTTTAATCTTTTCTCTTTCTGTTCTGAAACTACTATGTGACAGAGTGTTTAACTTGTATAGAGCCTCAAGAAGAGGTTCATTTCTACCTTTTATGAAATTACATAAAGTTAAATATTTATTACAGACAGTGAGAATGGTATAGGTGAGATTTTATTCACAGTTAAGTTTAAATAAGTGCATACTATAAATATTTGAATGAGATAAAATGTCATCATTTTTTTTTGGTTGAATCATTCCACTCTAGCCTCACTGTATCTAGTCTTTTCCTTGATTAAAGATATTAACTAACTTTGTATACAGGATTCTGTTTTCTAGCTAATTTCACTTGGGTTTTAAGTTAGAATATACTTGCTTTATAGGTCATTTTAATATCAGAAGATGTGGCAAATGTTTGTTTTATCTCATTTAATATTCACAACAATCCTATAGAGTGACTACAGGATTATTTTCATTTTATAAATAAAGGATTTCCTTTAGGGAACTGTATATCTAATAAGTAATAGGACTAGGCCCATGCAGTCCTTGCTTTTCAACCTTAAAAATTCCCCACATATATGACTAATTGCACATTCACTCATAATTCTCAACTAAGAGAAATATACGATTAAACTTCTAATGTCACATATTTATTAAACCCCTATACACATACAGGGCAACCATAATTTACAGCTGTCTTGAGATTTGACTTTATACTTTTAAGACTCAAAATACCATCTCATTTTATATTGAATGAGTTGGGTTTAATGAAGTCAGTGAATGCAAATTATTACAGCATTAACAAATGAGTCATTTTTGCTAAATCACAGCTGTTTCTTCAAAGTTTCTATAAATGCCATCTCCTAAATTGGCAACAACTACCAGCAAAACAGTTTTATTTTTGTCTTGACATCAAGGTGCAATGTGAGCTACAATGGTGCTTGTACATGCTGGCTATTACTTAATATTCTTTAAATCCCATTTAATTGGATATTTCTAATTTCATTCTGACAACAGGTAAGGTCTGGAGAAAGAAAAACAAAAACAAAATAAAGGAAGCTTTTAAGAGTTAGAATAATTATAATCTTGTATACAAAATGTTTAAAGTTCACATGGCAGTCACGATGAGAGGCTGTATAGGGACATAATGAAACACTCGAAAAGATTTCAACTCCCTTGCTGGATGTAACTTAGACTGTAGCATTGAAGATTTGTTTCATATAATTAACAAGAGAGCAACCTATGAGAAGGAGGTAGTGATAATTTCTGACTCTTTTTCTCTTCAGAGATTATACGTGCTTAACACTCATTTCCATTTGCCACTAAGTAAAAATTTCATTTTCTGCTTGCTTTGCCATTTGCAGATAATATAAGGGAGCGAGAAAGAGAGAAGAGTACTAGTAGATTACTCTTTGAATTACAATTTATTAAATTTCAAGAAATAGAAATCTGAACTAGCTAAAATCAAAGGGGACGGGATTGCTTTAAGGATGAGGGTAGGTCTCACAGAAATTAAGGAAATTTTGAGCATTCTGATATTATTTAATACAAAGGGAGCAAATGTTTTCATATCTGGGTACAGCTGGGTAGTAGTTTATGAGCCTGTGGACTACTACTGGGCTGTTAACATCAATCGTTTATATGTCTTTTTTTTCTATCTTTTACCCAATGTGTCCTTTTTTTTTTCTATCTGACCACTTCTTCATGCGCTTCCTCATTTAAAATCTAGAGAAAGAACACATTTATTTCTGACCAGATAGTATAATGAAAATTGAGTCATCTTTAGCTGGAAATATGGGATCACATAATACGTAGAGTTAGTCATGTCTAGGGAGTTTAAGGAGGGTAGAACATATATTAAGTTAAAATGGGGATAATTGACATACCAATTCCTTCTCAAACATGTTTTTGTAGAATTTGTATTAGGACAGTTAATCTATTCTCGATTATATTTCTTTTCACAAGTCATAAAATTCACTTCCTTATATTGTAATGAAAGAAAAGTACAAAGACTTCTCAGTCTCTCTGTTTTAAATTATCTAGAGCTCAGTCTTTAAAATGCATCAACAGTTTTCTTAATCCTCCAACAATCACTGCTCTTGTTTTCTATTTTAGAAATTCATGAAATGCTGGAGGTGTTCATGCTAGAATTGTCAAGGATTCTATAAATGCTTTCTACAAATCATCATGTGTGTGCCTTCATAGGATATGGCTTATGGCTTTTAGGCTTCCATGGGTTAAGTGGGCCTGTTAAATTGTTCTACCCTTATTTAGAAGTCTTAACTTCTGTATTTCCTGTCTTCTACCACCACGAAACACAGGGGCATCTCAATCTTGTCTCTCTGAGTCTTTTGGCATTTAATTATTTCTACCTAATTCTGTGTGACTTGTACTTGTTTCAAATGTGTGTCACATAAGCAATTATATCCAAGATAACAATATATAAGCTTTGAAATATTATTTTATTCTTACTTGAGGATAATGTAATGGGGAATCACAAAAAAATACTTTAGGGTAAGAAATACAGTTTCTATAAAATATCACATTCTCTAAAATGAAAATTATTGAGAACAAATTGGAGAACTGGAGAAGTTCACCTGCCAATCTGTGATGCCGTAAGAGTGAGATAATCCAAAGACCTGAGATGAACATTAGGTATTTAAAGAAAAAAGAATAAACACAGCCTTACCCTTGGTGCTGCCCAAAGTCTATTGAGTTTCAGCCAATTTATCCAACAGAATCAGAGGTAGAGTTCTCACCGAGTCTGAGAGATGCTGCCTTTGCTTTGCATGTTCATGACTTGTCAGTATAAGAATCAGCTTGGGAAAATACACACGTATTTAATATGGATATATCCAGGTCACAACCTCAGAGATTCTGATTTAATAGGAATTTTTATTTTTAAACAATACTCCTAGTGTTTCAGAAATTACCGAAACCCTTGCAATTGTGTTTGGGATTAAAATTAAAGGAGGCCTGGTAACTAGCACTGATTCAAAAATTTACTTTTTGTCTGACCCTGGGGAAAATAAAATACTTAACCATTTGAAGCCTCAATTCCCTCATCTATATAATTGATATGATAACACTAATATTCAACACATAGGGCTACTGCAGATATTAATTAAGATAATGCATGTAAAATAGTTCATCTAAGGGCCTTGTACATATGTTCCCTGAAACATAGTACTCAATCAAAGTTAATATTATTATCCTTATCACTATCAATAATAATTTTTGTTCATTAGCTTCATTTCTTTGGACAAATTATAGGAATTTTCTGAATCTCAGTTTCTCAACCTATAAATGATAACCTAAGAATCTACCTGATCTAGCTATAGGACAAATACATAAAATAGTAAATGCTTTAAAGCGTCTAGCATGTTACCTATATAGAGTTGAGGTTAAGTTGTTATAATTATTACTTTTAATTCCAGTTAATGACAATATTATTTTCTAGTAAATCTTGAGAGGCTAATTCGTAAAGGCACTTATTGAGGGGAGAGGAGTATGACAATTCCAGGGGGGATTTTAAAATGACATAGGCCCACAGATATTATATAGTTTCAAGAAATTTAAACACATTATTAAACTGATGCCATCAGTCCCCCCCCACCCCCAGCTCCCATTACCACTGCTATTTGAATGCATGTGTACCTGCAAAATTCGTATGTTGAAACCTAAACACCAGGGAGATGATATAAGACACAGTGTTCTAGGCACTATCTTTGAAGCAGAGAGCAAACCCTCAAGAGACACTGAATCTAATGGTTCCTTGAGCCTGGACTTCCCAATCACCAGAACTATAAGAAAATAAATTTCTATTGTTTATAAATTGCCTAGTCTTGGTTATCTTGTTATACCAGCACTAACGAACTAAGACAGTCACCAAATAGAGAGCAAAGTGTCTCTCACTTTTCCACATGCATTAAACAGGAAGTGCTCTAAAACATACCATCCCCTAAGTAAGGTTGCCAGCTTTACAACTAAAAATACAAAATACTAAGTAAAATTTGAATTTCAGATAAACAACAGATACATTTTTAGTATTTTAGTATTCATAGTTCTCATGCATACTTTTGTATAAGTATATCCCATGCAATATTTGGGACATACATGTAGTAAAAAGGTGTTCCTTATTTATCTGAAATTCAAATAATATTGAACATTCTGTTTTGCTTTGTTTTTGGCAGTCCTGCTCTTAAGGGCAGTACTTGATATTCATGTTAAACTGATTTCATACTTAGGTAAAAATATTCATGAGAGTTGAACCGAAAGGCTAGATGATTCCCTCTCCCATAAAGATACATGGTTGAGCCTGACTGTCGCAGCCTCAGAGTATATTTTCTGATTCTCAATCTCACAGATTCTGAAACTTGGGCAGTAAATCGTTATCTATTTGACTAACCTGTAATTTTCTTCAGTTAGCTAGATAATGTCAGTCATTTTAATTCCTTATCTCTGCATATTCTTTTTTCTCCTGGAGCTCTCCAGCACATCCTGCCTCTTCTCAAAGTGAAAGATGTCCATAATGCATTCCTTAATGCTACTATGCTGAGTGTCCCTGGGGACCCATCTGTCTGAAAGTGCTCTCCTGTCAGCAGTAGAGGGTCAGGGGTGACTACCAACCTGAGAAAGGCATTGCCACTATTCTTGTCTTGGAGCTTTCTCTTATTTCTAAAGTTTTATGTCAAAACCAATTTGAAAATAGCAAGCTATGCTTTATAAGTAACACATAACTCAAGTTTTGTCAGTGACTGATCAAAAGAAAAGATTTCACAAGTTTACACATTGCAAGATCAATGGATTTAAGATCTACACAGAAAGCTGGGTTAAACAACAAACAAACTAAACTACCAGCATGGTGGATTGTTCAGGATCATAAGCTGGCTGTGAACTAGGAGATGAGTCTTCTATTCCACACTCTAATGAGGGACTTTGGCATATAATGAGAATTTCAAATGTGTTTTCCTTCTTTATAATGATATGACAAAGTATCTTTAATATTTTAGAAGTGTCTTTAAAATAATAATATACTTAATACTTTTCTAGTTTTCTTTTAGATATTATATTGTATAGCTTCAAAAAATGTAAGTGCATTCTTAAAATGACCACTCTGAAGTCTACATAGCCAAATGACACCAGATATGCTGAGAGCAAATCATCCTACAGTGATCAGGAGCACAACACTGAAAAACTATAGGTGTGCTCACCCTTTATTAGAGTATCCACAGCTCAGAGACGGTGCTGTGATGAACTGCGTTTCTCTCCTACAGGCTTTCATTGAACTGTGTTCACCTCTTTCTAAGTCCCTATCACATAGAGCAGGTATAATTGATTGACCAAGCTGTAAGCTTCTAGAGGGTGAAATCCGTCTCTAAATAATAATAAAAGTAGCATTAATACTATTTATTGATTGTTTTTGTGATGGACAGTGAGTGTACAAAGGTCTTTGTAAATACCGTCTCCTTTAATAATCATAATAATCTTATGCATAGATATAAATTATCACGACTTAAGTAGTTTGTCTGAGGTGTTCCAAATACTAGGGATTTTGAATTTATATTCAAATTGTAATCAAAGCTTCTAATCATTACAGTATCAAGTCTTATGTATTAACTTTCTGCTCAGGGTGTGGCATAGTGACTAACATAAAATATGTGCTCAATGAAAGATTATTAAAAATCAATTAATTAATGCCAAAATTACATATTCATGGCCCTGATTTTGCTGCTATTTCTGTTTCAACTCCTTGGTATTGGTGACTACTTTCTGTTTTCTCAGAAAATAAGCAAGGTATTCCATTGAAATGAATGGTACATATTGTAAACTTCTTTTTTATAATCTGAATAGAAGTAACAAAATATTAATTATGTACACAGTATTATATAATTGTTAGAATAAATTAAATATTTACATAAAGAGGGAATTGAATATTTTGTCATCTGGGCTTCAGAGATTAAACTCTCAAAACTCCAAACTTATCATGTTTAGAAAGAAATATTTTTGGACTGCTATTCACAACATGACTTTAAGGGTAGAATCATCATTCTATTTTCACCACATCGTAATTGTATGTGTGTGCAGATTATGTATATATATATATGCATATGTATATGTATATATATGTGCATGTTTATACACACACATGATATGTTATATAGACATACACAGGGAAGAGCAAGGGGGTGGTTATTAAATATAATGTCTTTGAGGAAATTAGAGTTAAGAAAAAATAGCAAAGCAAATGCAATTACAGAATGAACTTTAAAACATGGGTGTGGTATGAATCTAAAATACATTTGGAGTGTGACACATACTAGATAATGGAGACAAAAGTTATCCTTATTGATAAAAGTGAATTATATGTATAGCTAGGTGCCTATTTTTAATGGAAAAATATATCAAATGTCAGGGTCCAGTTTCCTAATGGAGATAAATAAATGAGTCCTGAAGTAGAGTATCTATTAATACTAATCCTAGTGAATTATTTTATTCTTATTCTTACATCTTCTTATGTTTCTTATTTACTCCATGACTTCATGCCAGGGGAAGCAGTAAAATGAATTGATATGATCATTTTTATGAATAATAATTTCTAAGGCACTATGTTCAACTTCCAGTGGTTTGAGAAAACATATGCATCTAAGTCTTCCAAAAATATCATTAGTGATAATTCAGGAAAGCTTTAGAATATCATTACTCTTACACTAAGCTGTCCAATATATAATTTATGTCTAAGTTTTTTCTATTGGTAGTTGCTTTCTGGCATTCAAATTCTTGTCAATCACCAGTAAAGACTTTTTTTTTTACATGTAAAAAAGATCAGAGTGCCTAAAATAAAACATTGCAAAAAGAACAAAAATATATCTTTTAATGATTCAATATGATTATCCTAATGATTTAATCACAACAGTTGTTCTTAAATTATTTTTAGCCTTTGTCTTAGCAAAGGAGATTTTCACTCAAAATAATGTTTGTACTTTTTCCTGGTACGTTTTATTTTAAAAGTAAGGATTGCTCTAATTGTTGAGTTGCATGTTCTATCTCCTGATTAAAGGCACTGTCATATTTTTCAAGTTCTTGCTTCTGAACAATTTGTATTTAAATATTAACTGGCATTCACACATATGATATTGTTTGACTCTTCTGACCAGTTTTATTAAAAAATTACTACAATATTGCCTCCTAGGAACTTAGATATAATTTCCAATAGGCCTTCCGCAATAGAAAACCACCAAGAGGGAATGTCTATGTCCTTCATTCTGATGATACACCACCAGCCAGAAGTATTCAATTTCCAAAAATCTCTGACCCTGACTTCACTCAGTTTGGAGTTATCATCATCTTACAGAAAAAAAAATCCATCTATTTTTAAATGGAAGTACATTTTCTCATTTAGACATCCTCCCAAAAGGCATAAAAAGTAATTTTCTACTCTTGAAACTTCTGTGCTTAACATTTTATTTTGTCTGATCTTATGAAACATGACACAAGTAGATTTCACTAGGGTTATATGGAACAGAAAGTATTGAGAACAATTAGACCGCTCTTTCATTTAATAAGCACCAAACTGAAACTAACATCATATTCAAAATGATTCTGAAAAAATGAGAGACTTCACTATAGTGAATACAATGTTATCAATGCATTTCAATAAGCATTTACTGTAATAAAATGTGTATTTTTTCAGTTTACAAGGAACTTTGAAGCACATTTGATTTTCACAGAAACATTATAACTTAGATACAAATAGATTAATATCCCTGCTTTAGAGATGAGAAAATGAAACTTCAAAGATATGAAGAGCCTGTTTCTAGGCCAAATAGCTGGCTAGAGCAAAGTTATGACCCAATGACAGGCATTATGTATCCAACAATGGGGCTTACCCAGTTATTTTTTTTTTTTTTGCCTCCCTAAAAGACATGTGCAGCAGCCTATGGATAAATATACAACCAAGTTGTGGTCCATGCCCTTGAAGAGTTCACAGTGCATATAAGATAAAATGTAAGTAGTCTCAGAGTCAGAATCTAAGCAAAAATGGGATAAATAATTATTATTTTTTGCTTATTTACTGGTTATTATCTATATTCAATGGATAGAATAATATAAACTCCATGAGAGCAGGGATCCGTATCTGTTGTTTCCAAGGCTGTAGCCACAAAACCTGGAACAATGCTGGATAGTCACTCAACAAATAGTTTTGAATGAGTGAATGAAAGACAAGATTGAAAATATTACTGAAGAGATGAGGAAGCATTGGAATGGCGAAATATTTTCCCACTGGTAGTTAGGGCCAACTTTATTATCTGGACCTTACCTCCTACCATGCTCCTGCCTCCCCACTATGTTTCATTACCTTTGGCCTCTGCCGACCACCCAGTTGAAAGCAGCCAAGCAATTCCTATCCCTTGAACACATCCTAGCCCTTGTCATTACCTGTTAGTGCATTAATTTTCTTTTGTTACTTGTTTATTCTGGAAGTTGATGGTCTCCCTCTTCTAAGGAATAAGCTCAATGACAGCAGGAATCTTGCTTTTCTCTCCTAATGCTTCATCTTCAGCACTTTAAAAACTCAGTAATGTAAGAGTTTGATATTTGATGACTGAAGAAATGAATATGGAAGCAGGGTGAAAAATTGGATATTAAGTTAGAAGTCTAAGAGACAGCTGATAAAAAATTCTGGCTGAAGTAGGATATTGATAATTGGTCAGACCAGTAAGGTTATTCTTAGGAATCTAATCTGAGAAATAATGAGAAAATCCAATTGTTATAAAACTGGCACAAGAAGGGAATGGTTTTGCTTTGGAGATCAGCTTAAGGAACAATGAATGAACTTCAGCTACTGAAACATAAAGACA
The DNA here is from genome assembly GCA_963574885.1 of Lepilemur ruficaudatus. Classification (NCBI taxonomy): domain Eukaryota; kingdom Metazoa; phylum Chordata; class Mammalia; order Primates; family Lepilemuridae; genus Lepilemur; species Lepilemur ruficaudatus. The sequence goes on from CAUYRT010045961.1 coordinate 28,154, forward strand.
GATTCCATCTCCAGAGTTTCCTGGGCTCTGGATGATCTTCCAGGTTTAGTTTCCATGTGGTTCAACAATACAATGGCTCCTGTTCATCTCTGGAGTTCTGATTCTGTATTCCCTAATGTGATATGTATCTTTACATCACACTTTCGTTACTTAGTGTAGTTTGAAAAATCTGTTACTTACAACCTTAAGCACCCAACATGAGCATCAGTCAGACCTTCTCAGGTTTCTCCCCAAACAGCTTTCATTTCTTATTGGTAGACTATTCTCCTTTCTTATTTGTCTTAAATACTTCAAAACTAGAGCCCATTCTTCACATCATTTTATCTACATAGACCATGTTCAGTCAGGGAAGATGATTGAAAACATCACTCTTCTATCTTGCCCCAGCCTCATTGGTCTCAGGAGCTTCTAAAAATAGGAAGATCTCAGGGAGCATGTCTATCCATCAATGTAAATTTGAAGAACACTGAAAGATTGCCTAATCAAGCATACTTCCATGATGTACACCCCTGTGATTCCTTATATGTCTATTTTTTGAACCAATTTTAGAAGTCTCTCTAGATACAGGCACACTTAAATACAACTTTTGAACCATATTTATCAATTTATGGAATTTTTAATATCAGGAGTTATAATAATAAAAAAATAGAACATTATCACAAGAAGATAAATTGGCCAAAAATAAGTTTTATAATTTTACAAAATGTAAGTATTGGCACTTTATCTTTTTCATTTGTTTGTTTTATCTACCCCCTCCCCAATTTGCTGCCACTGTTTTACATTCCATTTGAACATTATTTCACTTTCTGCTTCTTTATTCCATCTGCAGAAACATTTCATCATGGATTTTAATGACCAATCTATAAATGGAGATTATACACGTATATCTCCCAAAGGATAATGTTCTCCTAGTTGGCATGCAAATACTTGTCAAACTTCTTGTTTTGTTACAACCTGATTCCTCTTTTCCAGTAAAGGAAAATGAGGTGGGGAGAAGTAGATAGAAAAAATCCCCGAGGCCATCCACACTGATTTTTCAGATGAGGAAACTGAAATCTAGAGAAATGGCATGACTTCCTAAGAATCATCCTGAGGGCCCTGGCCTATTTTAATTACTGATTATTTGTGGGAGTAAGAATTCCAAGCAATGAAAGCCTTACAACCCCTTTGAAAGGTACTATAGTGCCATATTCTCCGCGGGACCTGAGTAAATATTTCCTGATATTAATTGCAATTATGTCCAAGAGGCATATATTCCATTATAAGTGTCATTTCACTTAATAACAACATTCATGTTGATCTTTGTCTCATCATTCTATTTATGCCAAGATCTTTAATCTATGTAATCTTTAGAAAATTTTGTTAGCCTCAGATATCCTAGTTTCCAGTCCTTCCAAGTAAATTTACAAGTAAAACAAGATCCTGATTATGCACTCGGCCAATATAGGATTATAGTGCAGTTACGTGATTACAGTTTTTGAAGCATCTGTATTATGCATGTCCTTTGGAGCCAATCCATTTTATCAGTTAATTATGTAATTAGGGCATTTTTTTATACCATATTATGCACCTCTTAGAATGGGATGACTTCTTCAAAGCCATTCTGGTCTATCATATAATTAAGTAATTAAACTTGATGCTCAATAAAGAAAATATCCTTTGAATAATTAGTGAAAAAGACAGACAGTAAGCAGTGTGCAATGTTTTCTTTCACATATTCATTATTGAAAACATAATGTATCATACGGTAATATGCATTCTCGATTGCCATAATATGAAAATGATGGAACAGTATTTCTTACTAAAATGAAAACATCAAGAACAATTTATCCACATATAAATATAATTTCAGCATAGTAAATTCTAGTATGCTTAGAGAAAATCTGAGACTCATTTGATTGTTAAGGAAAGAAAGGTGAGTTGTTTTTAAGACAATGTAAAAAATATGCTTATAGTTTAAAAAGAAGCTACAAACCTAGTAAAATTTTCTCAGAAACAGATTATAATCCTAACATAACCATATTTTTTGAGACCTCATTTTCAGTTTAGTTTTAATAATAAATTGATTTTAAGTGTAACAAATAGATTAATTATAATTTAAGACCTTTCAATAATTGTATCCTTTTAAAATAAGTGAGGTTAGAAAAAAATGAAGAAAATAAAGAATGTAAAATAGTTTATAAAGAATACTATCACAATTTTGTTTGAGCCTCGATCAGAATTATTTAATTTTATAAATCATTAAAACATAGATTAGAGAGTATATTTAGTTGTACATATTTAGTTAAGCAAATTCCTGTATCATTTCATATCCCTTCAGTGGGAACCAATGATTATATTTTTGTCATAACACTTAGCACAGACAAGACTGCTAGGCAGTAGGCGCAAGGGGCCTGGGATCTGAGCTTAATACCTGCACATTTCTAGCTATAAACACACTAAAGATGTGGCATGTGGTTTGGGGATATTCTCAATACAATGTGATGAGTTCAGTAATGGTCATGGGATAGAGGAGGGGCTGATTAAATTGTTGCATGGGTTTAGCAAAGGCTTCAAATGAGTGAAGAATGATTGAGAGGGATCAAGGCAGGGAATAAAACAGCAAAGGGCATTGTAATAAGAGGGACAGCACTTGTCATGACTCAGAACTATGATTAAAGCATCTTATGCTCAGGGAACTGCATGTACTTTTATATTGTAGTTATGTTGAAGGAAAGTTGGAGTCAAAGTTACCTGTGGCAGGAAATGAATTCAGAACTTAAGCCTTATTAAAATTTTTGAAGATCTTTATATGCTTTACTTAGCTATTTGAATATCCTTTTCTAGTTAATGGTGAACTATTAAATGGCATTAAGCAGACTTGAACAACCAGAAATACAATTTGAGAGTTCACTATAGTAGCTTGAAAGGACAACTGATTGTAAAAGGGGGAGACCTGAAGTACAGGACTGAACTGCCAAAGCAATAATTTTATTAAAAGAAACACTTTAGACAAGTTAAATTTAGCAGAATCTATTTGAGCCAAGAAACAATACATAAATCGGGCAGCACCTTGAACCAGTAAAGGTTCAGGGAGAACCACCCAGCAATGTGGGTAGGCAGTATTTATAGACAGGAAAATAAACTGACTTACGTAAATAGCCTGACTGATTACAGTTCAGCATTTGCTTTATTTGGAAATGTTTGAGCAGTCTGTAGCCAGTGATTGTTGAAAGCTCAGCTGCTATGACTGTCCAGTGGGTTACTTGTTATAAGAAGTATAGGTTACAATATGTGTACATATTAAGTTAGGCTACAATTTGCTACATTCAAAGGTGGATTTAGGCCAAATTTAACTTAACAATTTAGAAGAGAGGTTAAGGTCAAAATTGAAGAAGGAGCAGCAAAAATTAGAGCAAAAGAATGCCATATTTCTGGATTATTTACTACTCATAATTGCTAGGACTGGGGCAGATGAGATAAAGCAGAGGTGATATGGTTTCCAGCCTCCAAGACGGTCCCCCAGTGATTCCCTGTCTCCTGGTATTCACAGCCATGTGTAGTTTCCTCCCTTAGAGCAGAGTTGGTCTGTGGCAAAGAGAATACAGAAAGATTGATGGTATGTCACTTTTGAGATTAGGTTATGAAAGATGTTGCATCTTCCTTTTTAGGCACACAGTCTCTCTCTTTTGGATCATTTTCTCTGGGGAAATGAGGAGTTATATCTCCTGAGGAGCCTTGTGGAGAGGTCCACATGATGAGACACTAAGGCCTCAGGCCAGCAGTGTCACGAGAGAGCCATCTTGGACGTCGTTTCTCCAGCCTCACTCAAGCATTGAGATGACTGAGGTCCCTGCCACCAGCTTGACTGCAACTTCATGAAGGCCCCTGAGGCAGCACCACACAGTTCTAAAATATTGTTCACTATATTTTTAGCTGCCAAGTTTGGGGACATTTTTTATGCAGTAGCATAACTAATATAGAGGAGAATCAAAAACGGTGCACAATTTTCTGGTTTTGTGCAACTAAGAAGATGAAGGAACCATGAGGAAGAATATTTAAGAAAGGGGCCAAGTCTGAGTGACGTGGGGGGTCACTGTGGAGGGGTGGGATATGCTTGAAAAGTAGTTGGGGAGCAGAATTAGGGGTCTCAATAGGGGAAAGGAATTCCTCAAAAACTGATTCATGTGATTAACTGTACAACTTGGTAAATTCACTGAAAATCATTTAATTGTACACTTAAAATGGAGTGTTGGTTGTACGTAGATACAGTTGGAGCACTATGTATGTACTCTATGGACTACTTTGACAGAGTAGATTTTTAAATGTAACAAGATAAGT
>CAUYRT010045963.1:0-52999 GCA_963574885.1 Lepilemur ruficaudatus
AATAGGGGAAAGGAATTCCTCTAAAACTGATTTATGTGATTAACTGTACACCTCGGTAAATTCACTGAAAATCATTTAATTGTACAATTAAAATGGAGTAAAGGCATGATATGTAAAGTATACTTCAATAAAGAAAAAAAAATCTTTCTCTGAAGGCATCACTGAGTGGTCCTCTCATAGTTAGGTTTCGATGTCCCTTGGTGCTGGGATGGACCAGGTTTCTTTTCTGGTCTCATGTAGAAGAGAATGATTGTCAACTAGAAGTCAGTGTCAAAACTCTTTTAGCCACATTTGAGCAATGAGGGGAGTTTGAAGGAAGAAACACACCTCCCAACAGTCCACTTGGCAGCTGGATAATTGGATGAAAAATAATCATCACTATCTGATCAAGTTAGGACCCAACAGAATTATTGAAAATTGCCCTCTGAGCCAGGAGTGTAGTAAATTGAACAACTGATTACCTTTTTCCTTTAGTTTTTGTAGATGGGGTAAGTAGTTGAGTAATTTGCTCTGGAGAAGATAATGCTCATATTTTATTTATGGAGTATCTTTTCTCCAAGTAACTTGGTATCTGAGAAATTAATATTTGTCATCACACAATTATTAGCATAACAAAGTAAACAAAATGGTGGTGGGTGAGGCTAGCATAAGAAATACTTATATCTGGGGCCATGGGAATTCTCTGTGGCCCTTGCATAGGTCAACTTTACCTCCATGGAAAGCTGGCAAATACATGGTTCACGTGCCATTTTTCCCCTTAAGCTCTGGCGGTATCACTAATCCATCAGGGCATGTTTTCTCAGCGAGTCAGACAAGAGCTTAATAATCATCCCCAAGACCTTCTGCCAATCAAACACTGCTCCTTAACAGGTTATATTAAGAAATGAAATCTATTTTCCCACACAGATCTACAATGATGGGATTGCTCCTTTCCATGAAATTCAGTGTCTCTCCCTCAATACAATTCAACATACAAACTATTATTTGTTCCTCCTCCAAAATCCTTTTTTTTCTATTTTCACACTCCTTTCTGTAGTTACAATCTTTATTTATATGAAATAATATTACTGATTATGGTCAAATGAAGTTGGTATGCCAGTAATTTTCAGCAGAGCAGGTGCTAAAAACTTTCACCCATTAGGTGTTGACTTAATGACTTTAACAAAGTTATCTTAATTTTACATTCTGGAATGACAACACATTGTTCCCTCTCTGTGTTGACTGTATCTGAACAATCAGAAAGACTTCAGGTTGAGGTCAACTTCTGATTCTAGGAATTATTCCTCTCCTCCTCAACTCTGGAAACTGAATGCCTTTAGAAAAATGAAATCACTGTCAAAACTCACACAAGATTGTCACAATCTGACTACCATTGTTCATAATGAGCAATATGATAACCATACGGAACATTGGGCTGTCAGTTCATCTTTGTTCCATTGGAGAGCCTCCCTCAGGAATGTAAGATAAGACTGTAAGACCACTTAGAAAGGGTTTGGAACAAGAGCAATTGATGCAACTAATAAGTATAATCTATCCCAAATCAACCAGATGCTATACTTGGCTGGTATTTCTTTTCTCTTGCCAGGCAATGCTGTAATATAAAACTCCTCAAGTTGCCATCTCAAATCTTTTGGTGTCTGGGTGAAATCCTAATCTCCCTCCAAAAGACAGCTTCTATACATAGCAACCTCAAACACATCTTGACCTGAGAGGCACCTTCATAAACACAAGCATTAGGAAAAACCAAGTAAGGAAACTTGAAAACAAAAATATTTTAAATAGAACTGAAGTGATGTATGTCCTTCCATAAAGACTCAACATCTCCATGAATTCTTTGCACATGCTACCTATATTAAATCTATGAAGCTGAAACTATAAAGTTTTGTTGTTCTGTAGCTGTTTTCATGACACATATAATTATACAACTATAAAGCACATTTCCACTGTGCATAAGTATATGCATAAAACCAAGTAGAATTTTTTCAGTTTTATACAAATTAAATTGTAGCAAAATCTTTCTCATTCTAAATGTATGATACTTAGCAAAATGCATGATGCGTAGCTAGTTATTATTCTTCATTTTAAAAGTTACTACTCAAGAAAATCATCACAGGGATCATCTTATATATAAGCAAAAAGAAAAATACGTTAATCATCTGAAATCCCATCACCATAGATAATCACAACATTTTGGATTTTGCAGGCCATACAATTTCTGTCTTAATAATTTAACTCTGACATTGCACCATGAAAGCTGCTGAAGACAATACATAAACAAATGGATATGGCTGTGTTCCAATAAAACTCTGTTTGCAAAAACAGGTAGTGGGCTGGATTTGGGCTAAAAGCAGTAGTCTGCCAACTCCAGTATATACGTTTGCAGAATTTTTTTCTATGTAAATACACACTTGTTCAAATATTCACATGTATATATGCTTTATGCATATGTTTACAAATATATTCATATATGCAGGTGTGTATACAAGTGTGTATATGTGTGTGCATATGTGTTTATGAAAAAAATTTCAGAGAATCTATTATCCATGGGGTTTAATACGATCAGGTTTGCCTTTGAAAGTATATTTATTTATGAATGAAGGTATCATATTTAAAAGCTGCAAAAACATTTACTGAATAACCATAGCAGAATTTATTTTCCCAGTTCATTGACTTTTAAAATTTAATTCATTATTTTACTTTATAAATGATGCTGTAATGATATCCTTGTTTATCCTCTTCTGAGCATCTTATTCCAGTAGAGTAATTCCCCACAAGGGGAAGTATGTGGTGAGAAAACAGTATATGAGTGGGCAAATTTCCCAATCCCCTAATCAACATAAGTATTAGGTTCTAGGTTGTTTTCCAAATTGATATTTAAAAGGTAAGATGACATTTTTATTTCTCATTGCTTTAATTAAATATAATTATATATTGTCTTTCTTTTTCTGAGCATGTACACTGGAAGTGGGGAGAGGGTTCATCTGCTTTCATTCATTTGTAAAATTACCAGGTATCTCCATTGCAAGACAGAAACTTACACATTTGACTCAAAGAGGTGTTTTGTGGATGGTAGAGAAAGGAGGAAGAGTTGTTATTATAAGGATACATTCAACATATAATCCCACTGCTTTGCAGGCCACACAGCAGAAATAACAAGACTTCAGGGAGCCTCTCTCTTTCTCTCATAATGTATGGGTCTCTTTTCTGTGTCTGTCTACCCATTTTTCTCTCTACAGATTAGTTTTCTCAGCAAGGTCTTGTTCCTCCACCTACAATGGTAACAGTGACATGATAATAGTAGGAATACTTATATAATGGTTATGAATGTTGCTAGGCACAGTTTAAATTCTTTTCATAAAACAATTTATTTAATCTTCACAACTATCCTATGAGGTAGGAACTATTATGCTCTGCAAAAATGAGGAAACGGAGGGATGAAGAAGTTAAGTGTCTCATTTAAAGTCACACAGGTCATAAGCGGTACAGGTTAGATTCAAAATAGGTAGTCTGACTCCAGAGTCTTGTACTTTCCCACAAAACTAACTCTCCTGCTCATGTATGGCTGGGGTAACTAAGACATTGATTTTGGCTTCAAGTCTGCACAGTCATATAGCTTGTGAGCCCCTGAAAATTTTTGTTTGACTTATTCTCTAATTCTCAATTCCAAATTCCCCAAAAAAAGAGAATATGACTGGCTCATCTTGATTCAGGAGTTGAGGCAAATCCAGTCATCTGTGGTCAAGGAGACAAGATTATATGTTTTTTAGTTACACATCCCATGCTATGAGAAGTATTTTTTAATCTCACAGTATTCCCTATTTTTTTTTCACATAACAACATACAAAGAAATCATAATACTCTTACGGTCCACTGGAGTAAAACATGAGGCCCCTTGCAGCTGTCTACTTTCGACCCTGCCCAGTGTCCTAGGAGATCAATATCTCAGTCCACCAGTAAACCCAACATGACACACCTATTCTCCTCTGCCAGGATCTCTGCTGCTTTTTGAAGATAAGGATGGGTCCCTGGATGATATGCTTGGGTCCTACTCTGGAAACCTGACCAGGCAAGAGAGAGGCAGCAACTTCACTGACTTTTGTCTCTCTTAGGGCATCTCAGGGGGCAGGACCAGCGATGATCCAGCTGCTTGAACAGTATTCGGTGGGTGCCTAGGACTATGGGCACTTGCTATGCCCAAATACTGCAGAAAGTACAACTGAACTGGATCACCCAGATCACAGCAACAGGAGCCAGGCTCATGGTCTCCTACTCTGCTCAGGGCTCCCAGCAGTGGGAGCAGTGGGGGTGCATGTCATCCATCTGCAAGCCATATGTGAAAGCCAAAATTCCCCACTCTCTCCCATCCTGGCAGGAGCAATGGTGGGGCAGCAGTCACAGATCTGACCTCTGAGCAAAAGTAGCATTCCAGGGTTGGAATGTTACAATGATGCCAGCTGCAGTGCCCAGGGCTCACAAGCCAGTCATCCTTTCTTTCCAGAGCAACGTGGCTGCACAGCTTCTAGTCAGGTCTCTGTATCTGAGATTCTTTCTTCTGCCTGATCTAGTCCACCGTGGGGGCTTTTAAATGTATTTTGTATTTCCTTCAATGAATTCTTCAGTTCCAAAATTTCTATTTGGTTCTTTTTGAAAATATCTATCTCTTTGGTAAACTTTTCATTCATATCCTAAATTGATTTTCTGAATTTTTTGTACTGTTTTTCAAAATTCTCTTGCATTTCGCTGAGTTTTTTTAAAAATCAATATTTTGAATTCTTGATCCAGGATTTTGTGAATTTCTTTTTGATTGGGTTCTGCTGCTGGAGAATTATTGTGTTCCTCTGATGGTGTCATATTTCCTTGCTTTTTCATGTTTCCTTGTCCTTACGTTTACATAAGCACATCTGGTGTAACAGCTGTTCCTTCCAATTTTTTTTTAAATTGCTTTATTGGAGAAGATATTTTTTCTGAAGATGTATATGTCTTGTTAGTCGCACAGAGTACTTTAGTTTTGATTTTGAGTGCTTGCAGTAGTGAGATCTCTGTATTATTTCTTTGGCAGTTCACAGTGTCAGAGGTATCTATGATTTCCTCAGTGACTTAAGATATGGCTATTAGCAGAGGCTCTAGTGAAGTTTTGCTAGGGACTAGAATGCCAAGTGGGCCAGTCTTTGGGCCCCAACAGTGGCAGCAGTGCCCTGAGTATGCTTGTTCTTGGGCCCCAGAGCAGATTATGTTGGCACCAGGGTCAGTGGGTCTTGGAGGGCCAATTCTTTGGCTTCCAAGTTGCTTGCTCAGAAGCTGGAAGCAGTAGTGGTGGGTCAGATTTGTGGGTAGTTTCTTAGGCCCCTGGGCAGCTGGTGTGATGTAGGTGATGGTAGTAGAACAACCACCGGAACCCAACTGGTCTGGGCTGCTAGTGGTAGTGGCTGTGACTGGTTGAGCAGTCCATTTCCCTGGCCTGCTGGTGATGAGTGTGAGTGAGTGTCAGCTGTGGTGGTATCAGTTATGTTGGGTTAACCTGACAGGAATAATCAGGAGACAACAATGATGACTGGGCTGGGCAATTTCCAGGCCCCTGGATGGCATGCTCAAGTACTTGGAGGATGGGACTGGGGCAGAAGACTTCTCAGGCCCTCTAAACTCAGTGCATTCAGGCATTACCTGTTATAGGCAGAGGTGGTGTGGTCCTGGGCCTTCCAGCAGAATGCTCAGATGTGGGCTGTGGTGGATGTGATGCAGGTCTGGCCTGGGGAAGTGTATGGTGCCTCTCAGGTGGAGCATCATAGGCAAATAGCTGTGGGGAGTACAGTATGCTCAGGCTCATGCCTTGTCCTCACAACTGCCCATGGTAGCAGCAGCAGTGAAATTTGGCATAGGAGTGCATGGGAGTGCACGATCTCCCCTCTCCTGCCTTGGCCCAGTGGTGGCTGGAGAAGCATCAACCCTAGCCCAGCCTGAGGACAGGGCACAGATCCCAGGTAGCTAACCTCTCAGAACCCAAGCTGAAGCTGCTCTGTGCTCAGATGTTTGCAGAACTCCACGTGAGTTCTCTTTCTGAAGCAATTTCTCTGTGCAATCTCTAGGCAGCTTCCTACATTAGGCTAGAGGCCCACATTGGTTGAAAGGTTTTCCCGTAGCTAAGACTGTAAAAGCCCATGGCAGGAATGTGGAGCCTGGGGACTTCTCTCCTACCCTTTTCCTGCAACCAGGAGCTCCCAGCTAATTCCACTTGAGCCTATTTTACTTTGAAACCTTGATTGAATTTGAGTTAGAAAGCATACCATATACAATTTTATCTTTTTAGAATGTATTTAGAATTCTTCATAAATTAATACTTAGTAATTTTTTATGCATATTCCACAGAAGCTGATAAGCCAAGATCATTTTTTGTTGTAGGGTACAGTGTGCTCCTTCCCTTTAAGGAGGGATTCTTGTGATGTTAGAATGTATTTCCTAGCAATTGAGGGCCTGTTTTGCCTTTCTGCAATACACGCTATCAAGTTGGACACATTTACATCAAGACATCAATAAAAAAGAAGGATTAAAAATTTTAAACAAAAAATAAAAAAAAAAAACTAAGCAAAGTGCTTGAAATATTTCCATGCATACTTGTGGTTTGTTTCTTAGCTCCAGAGACTAGATAAGAGCAGAACCAATTTGTGTACTCAATTAATATGTTTCAAAATGAAGTCTGTCAATTTATAAAATCTCCTATTTAAGTCAAATTAATTAGGCAATTTTTATCACCTTAAAAATTTTACCCCAATGGATAACTGACACCATCACACTTTCTTTACTTGGGTACATTTGGATCTCTGTTTTCATTTTATAAACTCCAGTCTGTGTGTTCAACATCAGCTGAAAATGAACTGATGCTATTATATAAAAATAGCATATTATATAAGCAGTTATATAATTATTTAAAAATTGCTTAGTTCATATTAAGTCTGATCAGCAAATTTTCCTCTAGAATAATTTCCTTTTGTCACTAGGAAATATATATATATATATTTTAAATTAACTCAATTTCTCAATATCGTTTTCCTGGATTCTTACAACTACTTATTAATTAGTCACTCTTGTTCTACCCTGGGCTTCCCACAGTCTCTTCTCAAAAGAACGACTACATAAAGGGCTGATAACTAGAATCCATATAGAACTCAGGAAAATCAGCAAGAGAAAAACCAAACAATCCCATTAAAAATTAGGCAAAGGAGATGAACAGAAACTTATCAAAAGAAGAAAGTCTAATGGCCAACAAACATATGAAAAAATGCTCAACATCTCTAATCATCAGGGAAATGCAAATCAAAACCACAATGAGATATCACTTAATTCCAGTGAGAATGGCTTTTATCAAACAGTCTCAAAACAACAAATGTTGGTGTGGATGTGGAGAGATAGGAACACTCATACATTGCTGGCAGCACTGCAAACCAGCAAACCTCTATGGAAAGCAGCCTGGAGATACCCCAAAAAACTAAAAGTAGAAAAACCATTTGATCCAGTGATCCCACTACTGGGTATCTACCCAAAGAAAACAAAAAGACATTCTATAAAAAAAAAAGTGCACAAGAATGTTTATAGCTGCGTAATTCACAGTTGCAAAGATGTGAAAATAACCCAAGTGCCCATCAATACATGAGTGGATTAATAAAAGGTGGTATATGTATACTACGGAGTACTACTCAGCCATAAAATATGATCAACTACCTATTGTATTATCCTGGATGGAGCTGGAGCCCATTCTTCTAAGTGAAGTTCCACAATAATGGGAAAACAAACACCACATATACTCACCATTAAATTGGTACTAATTAATCAACACTAACGTTCATATATGGGAAGTAACATTCACAGAGTGTTGGGAAGGTGAGACTGAGGAGGAGGGGATGGGTAAATCCGCACCTAACGGATGAGTTGCAAGCTGTGTGGGGGATGGACATGCTTATTGAGCAGCGCAAAGGAAATTTATGTAACTAAGTCATTCGTACCACCATAATACTCTGAAATAATAAATCAATAAAATAATTTATAATCATTCTATATTTTGTTTTTTTTTAAATGATAACATCCTACTTGATCTAATTATTCACTGTTCTAGTAACTGTGGAAAATATAATGATAAAATAAATAAACGGAAAAAATAAAAAAATAACAACTACAATTATCCTTTTGACTAGAAGATTACATTTTCTAAAGTTTCACTGTTGTCTTTCAGCCTTTACACTATTTATTACCTCGGTCTAAAATGTTTTTCCCTCCTATGACCACAAAAGTAGTGAATTTCCTCACATCCCTCATGTCTTTGCTCCATTTTACCCTTTTCAATAAGGCCCACTCTGATGTTTTTAATAGTACACCCTGCTCCCTGATGCTAGCATTTCCAATCTCCTTTACTTTGCTCTATTTTTTTTTTTGTTTTCCTATAGCATGGATTACCTTCTGATGTGTTATAGGTATTAATGATTTATTGGCTTACCCTCTTTGCTTGAATATAAGCAGCAAGTCAGGGATCTTCATCCCTTTGTTCACTGAGGAATCCTGAGCACTAGTTTAGTTCCTTCCACATAGTATGCACTCAATAAATATTTGTTAAATAATTTAATAATGATAAGATTTTCAACTCACCTGGAAAAATACATTCTTAAAATATGACATTGGGAAAAGAAGCAGCCAAAATTCACTATCATAATTTAAACTTCCAAATACAAACATTTAAGCATATAAAAATAAAAAAAGAATTAAACAGCATTCAGACCTATGAGGCACAATGAAACAAACATGTTATATATTTATGGACTGTTACATGGGGGTGATGGCATGAGCCTCAAGGATGCTCCTCAGCCCTGTCTGGCATTAATATGAGCACAGATAAGTCCTAGTACAACAGTACACTCAATTGTACAATTTTATATTGAATAGGCAGTCATAAGCCTGCATTTAAAACAAACAAAAACACTGCAGAACTATACATTTCCTAATCAAGGGCATATTTTTATCAATTCAGATTTAGACATGAAGAGTGCACATAAATTTTCTTTCTGAGGCCTTTAGAAAACCAAATTGACCCAGACACATTGATAAACAGATTATGTAACTCCAATGTGTCAACATATGGAAAATGATGCCTTTGAGAGTGTTTGCTTTAAAATTGCAAACTGCCAAAAATGTTAAAAATAAATGTGAATCAAATAATTACAAAACAGTTTTTTTAATTGTCTAAAGTAATAACAGACATAACGATGCTTGCTGTCACTACAATAAGATGGGATATTTAAGAACACCTTCCACACCCATTTCCTCAAAAGCTAGTTTTAAATTCAGGCAGTGATGCTCAACTCTGTAACTGGTGGCTTGTGTACTTTGTCTACAGAAGCAGATCACAATCACTGGCTTTCAGGGAGCCAAGTATCCTAGCTCCCTCATCCTTGGGGTGATTCTGATACATATGTTTTACACATTTCTGAGAGGTTTCTCTACAGGATCAAGTTCCTATTGGCTCAAAATAACACTCCCTTTGTTATCTGCCAGTATCTTACAGGTACCACTTGCCCATTTCTCTACAGATGATACAAGGGGTGGGATGGAGAAATTAGAATTACTTTGTTATTATAAGGTTCTTACACTCCTTGTGAAGCAGTACAGTGTTATTTGAATGCTATTGGACTTGGATTACTTGTAAATGTATACTGTAAGCAATAAAACAACTAAAAGTTTAAAAAATGTGCAGCAGTTAAAAGAGAAAATGAAATCATACAAAATAATTAAAAACACAAAAGGCACAAAAATAATGGAAGACAAAGAGAGAAAGAACAAGGATAACACATAGAAATAGTAACAAATATGATAGATATTAATCCCATTGTAGCAATAATTCTTTGAACATCAATAGTCTAAATAAACTAGCTAAAAGACAGAGATAGTCAGGATGGATCAATTATATGTTGTCTACAAAAAATCCATTTTAAATATAAAAACACACATAGATTAAAAGTAAATAGAGAAAATTAGGTCATGCTAAGAAAACTAATCAAAAGAAAACGGGAGTAGCTATATTAATTTTAGATAGAGCAGATTTCAGAGCATGGAAATTTATCAGGGATAAAGAGGAGCATCACATAGTGATAAAGGGGTTAATTCTCCAAGAAGACACAACAATTCTTACTATGTATATGCCTAACAAAAGAACATCCAAATACAGTAGGCAAAAATTGTCATGACTGTGAAGAAAAAAATATACAAACCCACTATTATAGTTGGAGACTTCAACCCCCCCATCAGAAATGAACAAATACAGCAGGCAGAAAATTAGTAAGGACAGAAGTGAACTCAACAACACCATCAATCAACTAGATATGATGGACATCTGTAGACTACTTTATCCAAAAATAACAGAATGCACATTCTTCTCAAGTTCACATGGTACATTCACCAAGAGAGGCCACATTCTGGGCAATAAAACACACCTTTGCAAATGTTAAAGAATATAATCATACAGCATCTGCTCTTAGACCACAATGGAATGAAATTAGAAATCAGTAAAAGAAACATAGATTGAAAATCCCAAATTACTTGGAAATTAAATACCATTTCTAAATAATACATGGGTTCTCATTCCTAACAGATCAACAATCTGATGACTTGTTTCCCAGTTCTGATAGTAAGGCTTAAAGCTGAGATTCAGAGATAGCTCTCAACAGAATGCTCTAACTTTGCTTCTTTCCTATTTATATTCAAATGTTCAAATGTTGCACTTGATTACAACTTCCTAGCTCTCTTTTTGTATTGCTCAATTTGTAGCATATAGTGAGACATTGTTACAGCCATCCCTACAGCTTTGCAACATTACGTTGGCGTAAGTGTTTCTTTTCTGAAATATTAATAAAGTCATCAACCTTTATTTTTCTCATCAAACATGCTTAAATATAATTGGATCAGAGAAGGATAAACTCTAGTATATGTTCTCATTAATTTTTACAAATATATATTCAAATATTTTCATCGTTTCAAAACATTCAAAATGTTACCATTCTAAAAGGATGCCAGTTTTCAAATAACACAAATTTATACTTATTTTAAAGAAAAAACATAATTTTTCTAATCTGGCTAGTGTTTTAATTCAACAAACCTGTAGAAAACATTGTCCTTCTTCAAAGAACTTCATTGCTAACTAGGAAACATTTTGCCCTACCGAGTAAGAAAACAAAAGAGGGCCAGGCACAGTGGATCACTCCCGTAATCCTAGCACTTTGGGAGGCTAAGGCAGTTGGATTGGTTGAGGCCAGGAGTTCAAGACCAGCCTGAGCAAGAGGAAGACCCCATCTCTACAAAAAATAGAAAAAATTAGCTGGGTGTGGTGGTGCACACCTGTAGTCCCAGCCACTTGGTAGGCTGAGGCAGAGAATCACTTGAGCTCAGGAGTCTGAGGTTGCAGTGAACTATGATGATGCCACTGCACTCTAGCTTGGGTGACAGAGTGAGACTCTGTCAAAGAAAGAAAAGAAAAAAGAAGAAAAGAAGAGAAGAGAGAAGAGGAGAGGAGAAGAGAGGAGTGGAGAGAGGAGAGGACAGAACAGAAGAGAAAGCACCAGAGAGAAAGAGAAAATGTCATAATCTATAAACTTTCTCGGCAGCTGATATTTTAGATATATGTTATTTTACACGTTGTTTATATCATTTAGTTTAAATCCAAGAATTTAATACTATAATTAAAATTGTAATATTGAGAAAACCAAAAGCATATACATTTGAATAAAATGGAAGGGAAGAGAGAAATGAAAGAAATGAGAGAAAAACACTCATATCT
Source organism: Lepilemur ruficaudatus (assembly GCA_963574885.1). Lineage (NCBI taxonomy): Eukaryota > Metazoa > Chordata > Mammalia > Primates > Lepilemuridae > Lepilemur > Lepilemur ruficaudatus. The sequence continues at coordinate 11,810 of CAUYRT010045963.1, forward strand.
TTAACCCAGGTTTTTAAAGAGCAACCTCACAGCATCGATTCCTTCTACCCTAAACAACAGCAGCAGCAGCAGCAGCACCAATGCAGCCATTCAACTAAGTATGAAATGAACATGATTTCCAGGTGGCCTTCAACAATGGAACAGAATTAAGTGACTATTTAAATTTTCCAGGAAGTGAAATATTTCTCAAATAAAAAGTCTATACAATTGAAATTCTGCCTGCACAGCTGGGAAGGGAAGATTTGAAACTGATAGCTACCTAGTACCACCACCATAAAGCATTCCAACATTTTTTTAAATGAGCAAACTAATGATAATGAAACTAATTTTACCACATCACCCTGGGAGAAGAAGATTTTCTATTAATATAAACTTTTGCTATTTTAATATTTAGGATAGTCCAAAACTATTTACCATTAAGAGATAAGCACAATGAGAAAGGTAGGTTTTAATATATAGCAGAGAATGTGCAAATAAAACCAGTGATATAACAGTATCCCAGTATAATAGCATTTGCAACAGTCAACTTTATAGTTAAGGTTACAACTCAATTTCATATCTCTGTTTTACTTGCTCGTAAAAACTTGGTGGAAAGTTCTTCAACATTAAAACTTTTCATACTCGGTCTCCATGTAAATATAAATGATAAACACGAACGTTTTTCATTTTTAATAAAGGATTTTTTCTTTTCCTTTCTCCAAGGACAATTCCCTAACACAAGTACTCTGACTAATAGAATGAACAATGGAGAATTTAAAATGCATGAATCTCCTAATTAAACTTCAAACATTTATTATGGACCCTTTTCTCTTAAATAACACCTGGAGTTCAGGGAATCTAAAAGCTGACAAAGAAGTAGTCCTCTGAAAAAAAGTCTCAGTCTCAAAACCAGTTTAATCACCTGAAACTTAGTCACTAAAGAAGTGCTGAATATGATTACAGATTTAGTGGGCTTAGATCATAGTGCATACTCTACTAAAATCATATTTTTGCTAACAGATCTGTCTTGGAATATTCCTGTTTGTATTATAATTTTAAAATTTTTTCTGTATGTCATAATTTTATTATTTTATTTTTGTTTTTATTGATATGTAATAGCTATACATATTTTGTGATATTTTGACACCTTTACACAATGTGCAATGACCAAATCAAGGTAGTTGGGATATCCATCAATTGGGATAGAAGGTGTAGGCATTCCAGCAGTCTAGAAAATGAGGTAACAATACTATAGGTAAGGTAAACAGAACTATAGGGACTTTGGTAGCTGATATTTCCTGGTATTCCTGGGTGCAAGTCCTCTGTTTTTTTTTTTTTTTTTTTGCATGATTTGGAATGACATTAGTCAACCTCTAGAAGTTAGCACTTCTTATAGATAACAGCACAAGTGAAAATGTGTAAAGAAAGATCTAAAGACCATTTTGGGACCCATCATCCTGAAAAAAGCAGCAGCATTAGAAAGTAATAACAGCCATAATTTATTGAATATTTATTCTGTTCTAGGTGCTAATACAGGCATTATTTCACTTCATCCTCACAACTCTGAGTTCTTGTGACCAATTTTAGACACAAGGATCATGAAGGTTACAGAAGAAGTGACATCACTTTACCTAGGGCACAATATCTGGCACATGGAAGAATTTGGGCTTGCACCCAGGTCTTCTTTAGTTGAAATCAAAAGCTCTTAGCGACTACTCTAACCTACCTTCTCAGTGAAGATCATGAAAGTTGCAATACTATGGTGCTGAGGACACAAAAGAAGCCCCAGCGCATCAGGAGAGCCCTCTTCGGACCTCCACTTTGCTGGGGAGAATAAGCAGCATTTGAAAGGAGAGGGGATGCCTAGATTCACCTGGAAACTAAGCCAGGCAGAAAGCCAGCAGAAGAGTGATGTCTTGTAACTGCACAGGGCAAAGAAGAAGCTCGGACAAAGCGTTGGTGGCAGCCACGGAAAGGTATCATCAGCTCTCCTGTGTGGAAGCATGATTGACAGAAAGCCCCTGCGGCTGCCTTTCTGACTCCATCACGGCATTCATACCCATGAACTGTTCCCAGCCAATGCTTGAGTGCTTCAGAGACACCAATGCAGGCAGGCTTATTTCTGTGAGACATAGGACTCCTCTGGCAGGCAAGTTTGGCTTGTAGACTCCCATTGGCCTGGCTGACACCACTGAGAACTGAGTTGTAGTCTGACAAGCCTTGTTCCTCTGTCTCTCCTTCAGTGGGTACAGATATACTAAGACTAGTGAGTCTTACGACTATCAGATCATTGACTCACTTTTTTCACTGTGTGAAGAATGTCTTGGCCAAAAGCAATGATAGTTGTGATACCATCACAATAAGTAAAGTATGCAATAGGCCTAACATGGCACTGTTGTAGGTAAAACTCTTTTTCACTTAGTAAAAAGGGCTGCCTGTCTATAGGCATGACACCTTAAGATGTAGTACTAAATCTGTGACTCAGTGTTTGAAAACTGGAATTTGACAATGGGCCATAATGCCTATTGTTGGGATTATTAAGTAATCCCCCAGGTTACTTTATTATGAACCCACTGAGCAAACACTGGGGGAACTGGGGAAAGCAACCAAGTGACATTTAAAGAACAAATAATCTTAACCCCATAAAATTGAGCACTTCCTTCACAGTGGGAATATTTGCATGTATTCACAGGTATCCTCATACTCTGGGCCCATTTTGAGAGACTGAAACACATGACACTTCTCTAAATTTCTTTGTTGCCAATTCTCTTATTGTGCTTTATTCAAACCCTTGACCATCCAAGGAATTTATTAAGCACTGCTCATTAATCAGTGTATATCTGTACTTCAAGATACTCTTCTAGGCAGGGTGGGAAAATAGATGTGCTACTTGACTGGAATGACTTCTGTTTCCCATTGTCTTTCTGCTGCTAGTGTGCCCCTCCCGCTCACATTCTGACTGAAGTGTACGGTGGTATTTCATTTCTGCGCATTATTAAGATATGAGGGGATTGTCTATAACCTGGGCTTGTTTCCTCCTCCTTGATAACTGATTATGAGCGTTCAGGGAAAGGTAGTGGCAAAGCAAAATTATGTCTCTATGCCCTCATTCAAATTCCTGGGGCATCAATTTCCCCCAAAAGAATTCCTTATCTTTCACATAAGAGACATGCAAAGATTTTGAATTCAACAACTCACAGCTACCTACAGATTTGAATTTTGAGTTTGCATTTCAGCTATCTCAGCCCAGTGGCTACAATTGATATGAGATTCTTATCCCCTTAGACATGAACATTCCATGATTTTCTATCTTTGCCTTGAATGTAAGACTTTTTGCTTGTCATCATTTTTTATGTAAGCTGTCCAGTACAGTTAGAAGAAACCAGCTCACCCTACAATCTTTTAATTTATCATGTCATTCATGTCAGAATGCGTAGTGACTAAGAGAATGCACACTAGAGCCAAAGTGCCAGCATTTGAATTCTATTCGTCACTAAGTAGGTGTGAGACCATGGTCAAAGTATTAAATATCTATGGCTCAGTCACCTCATCTTTAAGAGGGAGATAGTAAGGAAGATCAATTAAGTAAATTTCTACAAAGTGTTAAGAATAGAACCTGGCACTAAGGAAACACTACATAAATATTTAATCTTATCATTTTTCTATGGATTGGCCACTAGCCATGCAAGAGTCATGTCAACATTGGTAATGTTATTCCAGTCATCAATAGGGTATAATTTATTTGGTTGTTTTATGTTGTTCATCATAGGCTAGCAGAGTTTCATCTCTTGGCACATGCTGCATTTTCAGAGCCATCGTTCTGAAGCAAGGAAAATAATCTCTTCCATAACCACTTCAATAATTAATTTTATGATCAGTAATTAGTTTTCTTACAAGAAGAGAAACTTATTTTGGCCGATAAACCTCAAAAGATGTGTTTGTGTTGTTGTTATTTATTTTGTAAGATGCTGGGTAGCTCACATAACTGTTGAAGTAGCTGCCAAACCAATCTTGCCAAACTATAATACTATACTCAGCATTCCTGGCACCCTTAGCAGTTCTCCTGTCTGGTACAGATTTTTTTTTTAATTTATTCAAAAAGTATTCACTGAGCACTTACAAAGTGCCAGGCACTTCTGTTCCAGGACTGCAACGGTGATCAAACCTGTCCCTGCTCTTAGGGAGCTTAGATTTTAATAGGAAGAGTCAGAAAATAAACACATAGGGATAGACTGTAAAATTTGGAGAACGGTTGGATGAAAAGGGGAAAGAAGATGCTATCTCATACATTATATACATACATATATACATTGTATCCTGGAGTCACTGGGCAGTTTTGAACAAGGGAATATATTATCTAACTTAGATTTTAAAAGGATCACTCTGGCTGTGTGTGAAGAATTGATTCAAAAAGATGGGTAGTGGGAGTGGCAAGAAATGGTTCCAAGAGGTGACAGTGGCCTCAACTAGACTGGTACAGACTGAGGGAGAGCCCACTGAACAAGTGAGTGGAAGAATGGAGATGCTATTTGCTAAAATGAGAATAAGTAGGGAAAGAGGAAGTTCACGGAAGGGATAAATTTGCAAACTTCAAGATTTTTTCTGAGAAGTCATATTAACTGAATATATCACTTATAAAATTGTTGAAATATCAAGTAGGAGGAAATAGATGTTTGGAAATAAGGGGAGAAACTCCTTCTTAATTCATATATATATATATATATATATATATATAACATAGCATACATATATACACATATTTATATGTGTGTGCCATTTCAATAGGAATTTGAAAGTACAGTTCAATTATTTGAAAAAGTTATCATCTGGAAATTGAAATTTTATAAGGTTCCAAGAAACAAAGTCAATCAGAAGTCAGGGAAGTTAATTTTCATTTATAAATCATATAAAGATTTGCCTTTTTACAATTTGATTTCTTGAAATAGCCTGGATATGGTTTTTTCCTAATTGTTTTGATAAAAGCAATGGCTATATCTATCTATCTATATATTATATATATATATACACACATATACATATACATACACACAGAGGAGATATACATTTTTTTCCTCCAGACTCATCTTATTTCAGTAGATACTTTCACATAAATAGGGCTTGTGTTTGTGTTTGCATCTCACTATGCATATACCTCCTCCTAGGAGAACAATTTTAATTTTACAAAGAATGTGTCTTAGCAGAGGGTGAGATGACATCTCCTTGCCAAAGTTAGTCGTATAATTAAAATGTGTATGAGGCAGATAGATGGCAATTGACTCCCTGCAGTTCCCTCAAATATAGATTCCTTAAATCACAGGACTTGGTTATGACTATAACAGTGTGTTGCCTTCTCCCTAACTACTTTCTTCACAATTGCATGCACCATGCAGGGGACAGATTTTGCCTCACCAGCTGCAGGAAAGTGAGATGCAGTACAAGACTGGAATGCCATTTTGCACATTTTCTTTAATTGAAGATATACAATAACGTTAAAGCTTCAAATTCACAGAAGAGAAAAATGCTTTTCCATTTCCTATGAAGTAAGCTTTAGAAAGTAAAATGACGGAGTCTTCCAAACAAGCTAAGTGTACTCCTTTAGCAAAGATACGTTGCTTTGGATATCACAGTTTAATGGAATGTTGCCCAAACTGAAGTGTGCCTTTTAGAGCTGTTAATTCTTAATGGAAGACAGAATTGAATGCTCGTAATTGAACACGAAAGTTGTAAAGGCAGAATCACAAGGGCAGAGCATGAAGCTTAGGTCTGCAGAGAAAAGAAAACTTCGGGTAAGTGACCAGGAATAAAGCAGGTCACTATTTACTACAGTTATATAAACACATGACCTAAGACTAAGAATATTGACTCCCAAATATATATAAACCCAGAACAGTATTATTCATAGTAGCCAAAATACTAATAACAAATTAAATATACATCCACCGAGGAGGAGAGAAATAGTGGTATACACATGCAATAAAAATTATATATAGCCATTAAAATTCATGAATTAGTGCTACATATTATTAAAATACTAATGAAACTCACAAGCATAATGGTAAAGAAAAGAAATCAGACACAAAGTAATCCATACTGTATTTAAAATGCACAAAAAATTACAAATCAGACAAACCTATAGTGTTGGAAATTCAGCCAGTTCCTTTCTTTAGGATGAATGAAGTGTGGTGTGATTGAAAGATATTATGGATTATATACGAAAAAACAAACCCAAAATGCTTTCTTCTATTCTCTCACTCAAAAACTATCAACACAGAAGACTTCTGTGACCAAATATGTGGGAGTTTCTTTCCATCAATAAGCAAGCAATCAATTCTGCAGCAGATACCAGCTAGGAGTCCTCCAATTCAATTCTAATACTACCCAGAGAAAGAGTCAGATCACACAGGTGAAGGAATCAGTCCCACAAGACTACCTCCCTCTTCTGAAGCCAATTGCAAGCCACAGGTTGGTTTACCTGTGCTTCTGATCCACTGGCTATAAGTCAGGGTTCCCATGGCCCTTTCAGGAAACACTTACTTACATTTACTGGTTTATTATAAAGAACGTCACAAAGGACACAGGTGAAGAGATGCAGAAGGCAAAGCAGGGGGGAAGGGATGCAGAGCTTCCATGACCATGTGCTCCACCCTCCAGGAACATCAGACTATCCAGAAGCTCTCTGAACTCTGTCCTTTTGGGTACTTATGGACGTTTCATTACTTAGACATGATTGATTAAACCACTGACCACTGGTGATGAACTTCACCTTCATCCTCTCCCCTCTCTGGAGGTTGCAGGTGAGGCTGAAAGTCCCAACCCTCTAATCCTGCCTTGGTCTTTCTGGTGACCAGCCCCTATCCTGAAGCTACGTAAGGGCCACCAGCAATCAGTCAACTGGTCAACTCATCACCATACAAAAAATCACTTTAAATTTCAAGGATTTTAGGAGATCTATGTCAGGAAATGGACAAAAACCAAATATATTTCACAATATCACAGGTTAAAGCTTCATGGTGGATGCCAGTGTCTTATATCTTGACATAAGCGATGTTTAAAAAGGGTTTCACTTCAGCATAATTCAAGGAACTTGCATTTTTGTTTTATTTACCACTCCTTATGTGTGTTACACTTCAGTACAGAAAAAGTTTTAAAAGTTTAATAGAGAAATCTATTTAAAGGATGAGTTAGTAAAGTTATAGCTAACAGAAATTGTATAGGAGCTCTATTTAGCTTCAATTGTTACTAAACAGAAGCTGCAGTGAACAACAACAACAAAAAAATAATACTCTCCTTAAGCTACATTAATATAAAATCATGGAGAGGGGAAAAGGTACTTTCTGACTACGGTCCTTTTTGCCTGCCAGAGGAATAGAAATTCCTCTCCAGAAAAGATATCTTGTTTGTAATTGTGAGCAAATTAGGTGTTTTGAATGTAGAAAGTGAGGCCAGCCCTGGGCACTGTGTAGAAGGGGACAGTAAGAGTGAGCTGAATTATTCTGCCTGGAAAAATGTCAAGAATGGGATTGGGGGAGATTGAGAGCTGGCAGCTGGGAGAGGGAAGTGGCTGGAGAGATGCACATGGGGACCCTGTCTCTATCAAGTTTACACAACTCAGGCTATGTTTCCATGTACTCTTATATGAATCACAGAAAAAGAAACAGAGGTGCAGATGTTCAATACTGAAAAAATTTTAAAAGCACAAACAAGAAATGATAGAGTGTAAGAAATAACTTAGAGTAATGTAAGTCTTCTTGAAACAACAACAAATAAACCTTAGCAGCACTAAAATGAAAGTGGGCAGCCCTTCATATGTGAGATAGAGTTTGAGCTATTTTATTTAAATTTTATAAAACAGGGTGATTCTAGCAAGCTGAAAAATTTAGGAACATTTGGGTTACATGAACATTTTACAGTATCTCTGTTAACATAGCACTTTTCACATTTCATCTTCACCAGTATCCTTTAAGGTAGTTATTATTAACCCTATGCCATACCTAAGAGTGCTGAAACTCAGGGCAGCTAAGAAAGTCACTCTTGTCCGTGCTGCTTGTATGTCATGAAGCCAGAGATCAAAACAACTATATATTTTTTTCCACTGTCTCCTATTAGGTCAAGAAGACCAATAGTTTCCTAAAACTAACTCCTAAAACTAAACTGCAAACTAAGTTATCTTTCATCTGTGAATACTTTACTTTATGCTGTAATTGGATCAAGGTATGATACAAATTGTTTCATTCTATCTTTTTAAATAAAATCTTAAATTTGATGTTTAGGAAAACTCAGAAAATAATAAAAAAGGAAAAGTAAACCTATTAATTATTCTTTTCACTCAGAGATATTTTTTAAATATACAGAGACAGAGATAGACTGGTAGACTATCAGTCTAGGTCCCTTACCCCATAGCACATTTCTAAGAGAGCAGGAAACAAAATACTACTGTTGAAACTATGTATTAGTGAGACCATCAATCCTCTAAACACTAAATTATTTAAACAATCAAATTCCTTTGGAAGTTGTAACAGATTTAGTGAACAGTTACCTTAGTAATGTGGGATTCAAGCTATTTTTAGGACCATAGAAAAAGATCTAGGTTTTGGAACAAAACAGTCTTGGATTAGAAGACTTGTTAGAAGGCCAACTCCGCTACTTCCTATAAAACTTTCAGCTAGTTAATTTCTTTATGCTTCAGTGCTTCAGTTTTCTTAACTATAAAAGGAGGATCAAAAAGAGGAACAAAATCATGATTGTGCTGTGGATTTTCTAGGCAGGCAATTATAGCTTGCAGGACAAATCTGGCCTACCACCTGCTTTTGTAAATAAAGTTTTGTTAGAACACAATCAAGCCCATTTGTTTATGTCTTGTCTATGGCTACTTTCACGCTACAACAACAGAGTTGAGTAGTTGTTACGGAGACCACATGGCCCACAAGGCTGAAAATAATTATTAGTGGGATTCTTACAAGAAAAGTTTATTTTTAGGGTATAAGGAAAGGACCTTGGTGGCTAGACTCTGTAAATATCAGCCTTTGAGTTAGAATTTTGCTTAAAGAAGGTACATTGCAGCATTAAAAAAAATGAATTTACATTGCTCTAATTTTGAAAAAGAGTTATTAAAGTTAGAAATAATAATTATTCTATCTATCTAAAGTTCTTACAAATTTTGGTCAGTAGCATAAGAATAGTCAGACATTAGTTTAAAAACTCAAGCAAACTCATTACTATTATTGCAAAAACCCAAATGTACTGTGCATGTAAAATAATTAATAACATAAGACTTTCTATAAAAACCATGAGCTTTGTGATTAGACTATGTAATCACTATTGGCAAAAGATGCCTCATGAAAATAAAGATTATCTATCATCTTTTGTTTAGATAAAAATATTAAATATATAAAAGTATGCAGGCATCATTTTATCATTACTGTTTAATAGCAAGAATATATTACTATTAACAATAAATATTCATTAAATGCTTACTGTACGCCAGTCTCAGAGTTATGTAGGCATTCTCTAATTTAAGAGATTATTATTCTCTCTCAGAGATGGAATATTATCTGACATTTTTTCATGTATTTTTATATTTTCTGAAATTTTTATAGTAATCTGTGGTTTATAATTAAAAATAAACCAAAGTACTTTTTACAAAAATCTAGCTACCTAAACTCATTTAACTTACACCTACCTCAGCTTTCATCACTGAGAAATTCTGGGGAGAATGCTAAAGACAGTCAAATTAAAGGGGAGAGGATAAAAAGAGTAGAGTTGCCAGTGAAGAAAGACCAAGAGACAAAATAGTAGCCTGAGGAAATAGAAAATAAGACGCTAAATAATAATAATAAGCAAGCTAAGAAGACTCCATGTGAAAAAGAAAGGATTAGAAGTTATACACTATCTCAAGGGCAATAACCAAGCAAAAAGAGGAAGGAAATAGAAACAGGATTCATACAAATCACAGAAAATCTGAAAGGAGCCATGAAAATACAGTTGGCTTCATCAATAGGTGCAGCAAGAAGCTAAATGAAGGTAGAATAAAAGATTGTCAGAAATCATTTTAGTAAAAACATGATTGATACAACCAATTTGAGGTTAGAAGGAAAATATATCGTTTTTCATGTTTGTATTCTAACGAGAACTGCCATATGGCTAGAAGAAAGGAACACGAGATGGGTAATATATAATTGAGAATAACTTTTATATTCCACACATGTGAGCGAGGAATGAAAGGAAGATGGACAAGTTCCAAAAAGCATCATCAAATGCTTCACCATTCCAAAGAAATCTCATGTGGTTTTCCAGAAGTTGACAAGGAGGAAAACAGGTTTCCACTGGCCACGCACTAAAGGAAAAAAATTGCCAAATTCACACAGATGAACCAAGGAAAATGAAGGCAGGACTAATGTGAGGTCTGTCTGAAGCTTTAGGACTGAGTATCCCACTAAACCCCTGAGTCCTAAGCAAACCTTTGATAATCAGGTCCTACTGGAGTAGCTGAGAAAAGAGAAGTTGCTAGAACCCGTACTCAGTATTAGCAAAGAGATTCACTAAGCAAGTCATCTGCTCATTAGCAGAGGGCTTCTAACTCACAAAGCCCCTTACCTTAATAACCATTGGTACAGATCAAAAACCCTCTTCTCGCCTGGATAAAAGTGGGAGAGCTAAAGGTCCAGTAGGCATTTCCTTTTGCCAACAGTAATCTGGATAGAAAAGAAAGGGAGATTGACAAGAGCCAGTGATTAAAATAGAAAAGGTCTTTTGCAAGGAGGGCCTTTTCAAGCACCACTGAGAACATTTCAGCTCCTACCTTCCAGCCTTGGAGAGGAAGGCGCGCGCGCGCGCGCGCGCGCGCGCGCACACACACACACACACACACACACATGCATTGTGTTTTTAACTAAAGAAAGATAAATGATGACCTAGTTGGCCAGGATCCATACACACCCAAGGAAATTAAATGTTTTTTGTCTGAGATATTTCCCAGTCATCTCAAATATTTTTAGAAAACAACGTAAGATACTTTCTGTGACTTTCTGCTCACTTCATTTTCTAGCTCTTGTAAAATCATGAAACAAAGTCATATTTTATTTTCATCTTTCTTTACCCATAAAGTTCTGAACTTAATTCACTCCTATCTATGATCAGGCAAAACCAGTAATAACTGCACACACATTTATTTCCTTACCAAGGCTATGCTGTATGTACTACCTTCATTATCTCATGAATAAACACAAATATACACACACACGTAAGAAAATATATTTATTATGATTAATTGCACTTTACAGTGAAAGAGACTGTGACTTAGATTAAATAACTTGACCCCCCATTCATAGCTAATAGAGTCAGAATCAAAATTTGAATCAAGTTTGCCTGGCTCTAAAAGCATGTGTCCTTAATTATGCTGCTATACTGTCAAAAGAAATAACAAACAAAGATGTTTGCTTCAAAAACAGGGAGTCTTGAACACTTGAGTTTGAAGAAGAAAAAAATGAAGAAAGCATTTCTCTCTCTGGAGCCTTAGGCTTCTTTATAAAGTATTGATGTTAATGGTACTTAGTAGTTTATTTCTAAAGGTTAAAATGAGGGGAAATTTAATGCTTTATTTTGTGAGAAGTGGAACTCATTATCTATCAGGGAATATGAAAACCATTATTGTTGAAAAAAAGAGGAGAGGCATTCAGGAGAATGAATTCTAATTCAATAGGTTATGCCAGGCAACATTAACAGAGTTCATTCTATTCTTCACTCAGGAATGACTGACTACCTGATCTATGTTGTGTAAACGTTTGTTTATGTTTTCAATTAAGCACTTTTGACTTACAGTCTTCAGCACTATATTAATATTTACCACAGTAGGGAGATGAAATAAGGACATTTGTTTTTGCCTCAAAAAAGCTCATAACTTTGTTACGATTAAAACATACTTGAGGAAAACTTGAATCACAATTTTAAATCAACAATATATGCAAAATAAGATAATCAGAACACATAGTAGTTAATATACTAGTTGAAAAAATTGCTTTAAAAATAATCATAGCATAATACACAAAATTAATGGAGAAAAAACTGATCAGTTTATGTTTGCTCCATGCACAAAAAATCCTACAACTTAACAAATATCATAAAGAAAATTAGTGACGTAAGTCCTATAAAGCAAACCGATTTTATTTGTCATATTTATAAAGCCTAATTGCTTACTTTGCCATGTCCTTGTAATACATTCATCTTATCTAATCTCCAACTCTTTTGAAAATCACATTGTTTTTTGCTTCACTCACTTTAACATGTTTCCAAAAATGGTTAAATGATTTCCCTTAGAATGCTTGACTCCCTAATGTTTGTATTAACACTCTAAGTTTTTTACTACTAGAACTTCAAGAGGTGAAATGAGGATTCTGAGTAAAATCAGTTGTGCGCTGGATATGCAATTATTGGGATCTTTAGCATATAGGCAATAAGTAAGTAAGCACTGAGGAGTCTTGCTGTGAAGGGATTCAAAATAAAATAAATGATGGAACCACAACTGAGGAAACAGATTATTTCTCACCAGGTATTGCGGGAATATGGAAACACACCGTAATTTTTTTTCACTGCTTATTTTCTGAAACAATTGAAAAATGCTCCAGGAATCACATTAAGACAAATAATTTATGCCACACAAATCATTAAACCATAAGCAGCTTCATTGAATAGCTTCCCATTGGTAGCCTGAACTAAAACAGCTGGCTTGACTGCTGGATATTGAAGAAAAAATAAAATTCCTTTTTCAATCAAAACCCTTTCTCCCAGATTTATAATGAGTTCCTTTATTTAAAGTGACCTGAGGAAAACAAACCAGCCTAATTAATGCTGACAATTTGAGTCTGAGAAAAATATCCAATGAGATGTTTGCTTTAAAAAGGCCCTGGAGGTTTTCTGGTAATAAATAATATTATTAATAGCTAGAATTTACTGAGTGCTTACTATGTGCTAAACAATATTGTTAATGTTTTACTTCTATTAACTCATTTAAATCTTCATAACAATTGTGTAAGTATTATTAGGACTGGCTACATAATTTGAGGGGCCCAGTGCAAAATGGAAATGTAGGGCCTTTTGCTCAAAAGCATGAAAGAACTGTTTTTTCTTTTTCAGCAGTTTCTCTCTCAACCTATCATGGTGTTTTTTAATTCAGTATTTAATATTTTGCTGTTTAATATTTTGTATATGGGGAGCCAACTCTGAGTATTATCCTCATTTTAAAAAGGAGGCGACCGGGGACAAGGAATGTGAAGCATTCATCTGGACAAGAGAGCTGGGCCAGGGAGAGCATGTGATAGGGTCAGAGCTAATGAAATGTGATGAGACATTGTTGGGCATCCTGGAAAGAAAACTCACTTCTCCCGTTGGACTTGAATGTGGGAGGATATGGAGCTGCTGCCACCATTATTCTTCCAGGTGAAGCTGAGACTAAAAGCAGTAAAGTAGACAGAACTAAACTGGATCTGTGATCTATTTTGAGTTATTGGTCAATATACACTTCCTTTGGATTTCTCAATTACATTAGCCCATAAATTTCATCCATGGTTGATTCCAGCTTCTGTTGGGTTTTAGGTCTCTTGCAGGCAGAAAAATGCTCTTCCTATTCCCCCACCCCACAAAGATGCCCAGTTCCTAATCCCCAGAACATAAGGCTATGTTACCTTGCATGGCAAAAGAGACTCTGCAGATATGAGTAAACTAAAGATCTTGAGATCTGGAGATTATCTGGATTATCTGGGTGGCCTGTTGTAATAACAATGGTCCTTATAAGCAGGATGCAGGAGGGCCAACGTCAGAGAAGGAGATATGATGGCAGAAACAGAGGTCAGAGTGATTTGGGTATCATGAGCCAAAAGAACAGGGGCAGCCTCCAGAAGCTGGAAAAGGTAAGAAAATGGATTTTCCTCTAGATGCTCCAGAAGGAATCCTCCTGATCCATTTCAGATTTCTGACCTCCAGGACTATAAGATATACATTTGTGTTCTTTTGCACTACTAAGTTTGTGACACTTTATTGCAGCAGTAATAGGAAATTAATATACTATCTCTTGCAGAAAATGTCCTAACACACACATATTTATACCAGGATGCCAGGTTGACGATCATAATTGATTTAAATGTGAAAGAAAAGGAGCGGAGAGCTGTCTGTCAGCAACACAGACATAAATTTGCTTTCCATTTCCTACGCCCTTCTATCCAAATAAACTTGCAGGAAGGTGGTTATCTCTATTGCCCTTTCACTATTCGTATTTGATTATAATTGTGCCCAATACTCAAGCTCTTTCTGCTCTGAAGAATTTATTGCCTGTACTACTCTTAGAACAAGCTGTGATGTCTAGTGATAAAGCTGCTATGGGAGATTCTAAAGTTTCCAAACCAGACTCATTAGAACAGGTATATGCAACCTTTCTTCTGCTTCCTACACCCCTGAGGGATACTACACATACATCAAAAAGAGTACATTTCAAGCATGTGAGCCTGCTCCTTTCCTCCTATTGTGAACCTCATCATTAGCAATAACTGCCTTATTGTGGTCTTGGCATCAGCAGGAGAGCAGAGCTGCAGCATTCCATCTCTGCTAACTTGGCCTCTGAAGAAACATGCAGGATATGTATGTATGCATGGGAAACTTATCTTGAGAGTTAGCTATATTACCTACTGGGAATATCTGAAGGATTATTGGGAATCCCTGCTAGGAATATATTTGCATGAAGGATGTAGAATTCTGCTAATAAAAAGATCATCTTCAAGGAAGAGCTCCCTATGAGATCCTGGAGGAGATAGGCAATTCTAATGATAGCATGGAACATGTCACTCAGATGTGTGCTCTGGTTCAGCCCCATGAGGTAGGATCTGGTTCTAGAGAAGAAGAAGCTACAACTCTAAAAAGATTGAAATGGCAGAGAGTATCTTCAGAGAAAATAAACATGAGAAAGTTTTAATATAAACCAGGCATTGGGACTGGCACTGGGGATTTAGTCTTCAGCAGAGAGCCTTGTTATTGCAGCTTGCACATGCTGACAGCTGAAGTGCCTCAGCTTCAGCAAGGATGGAACCTGGCTTCCAGGAGGAGAGGTGGTAGACCCAGCACAGAGGGGTGAGGGCCATACTGGGATGCCCAGTACACACAGTTCCAACAACAGCAGGAGCCAACATAAGACAGTGAAGTCAAAAAAGACAAGTTCATTCCTAAAGAGGACTGGGGAAAATGGAAGGTTTCAGCAATATATAATGGACAAAGAAGAGCCGGGAAAATATAGTTTGTTAGTTCACATGTCTGGATTTTTACTTCCAATGGCAACTTAGCCCTAACACAAAAATCCAGTTACTGATGTGTAAATTTTCCCTTTCTTCTAATTTACCTTTTCTATAAGCACACAAGCAACCCAAGCCTACTGCCTATTCTTTCTGCCTCTTTCTCTCTTTCATTATCACACACACACACACACACACACACACACACACACAGTTGTATCTGAGTTCTTGGCTTTTGGCCATTTATACTTGTTTATGACTTCAAGGAGAACAGTATAAACTGATTACAAGGAAGAGAACTGATCTGTCTGCTCCAGGGTAGGACTAAAGACTATTGTTACCAAGGCAGGACATTAGTTTCCAGTGTCCTTTCCACCACTACATGACTATGTGTATCCACCATTTAGCTTCCACTTATTAGTGAGAACATGTGGGGTTTGCTTTTCCATTCCCAAAATACTTCAAACTCAGTCAAGAGACACTTTATACATTTCACAGCAAAAGGAGAAAGCAGCAATGAGTAGGTATATATTATGAATGGCTGGTTGGTTGGTTGTAGAAAGAAAGGAAGGGTGAGGAAAAATTAGTTAATATTTCCCGTGTGTAAAATAAATTTATTATTTTAGTAGCAATGAGTTAACATCTCTGCTCATAGTCCAAGAGAAGTACAGCATGAGGCCCCTAAGGCCATGTCTACGGGAAGGAAAGAGATATCCTATAAGGCAGTGAGGGAGAAGAGAAAGCCAAGAGTCAATGCTGTCTGAGATCCAAAAAGGTTCCCATTCCTGCCTAGTTTATTAGTAACATTTTTCTCTCCTAAAACATAAGTACTTAATGGTAGTTTTCCAATTAAAATTTTTAAAAAAGTAGAAAAAGAATAAGGAATTAAGGGGGGGGGACTAAGATGGCCTTAACATTTCCCTCAGCTTGACTAAGCTTTAGACAGACAGGTTTCTTCCTGACCATAGGTTCCCTTCCCCCTTTTATTACAGAATTTACAATTGCAAACATATAGAATCAGGCTAAGTTCCCATCAACTGATAAGTGGATAAAGAAAATGTGGTCTATATATGCCACGGAGTACTACTCAACCATAAAAAGGAATCAAATAATGTCTTTTGCGGCAACTTAGATGGCACTAGAGAAAATTATTGTAAGTGAAGTATCTCAGAAATGAAAAAATAAAGTTCTCACTAATAAGTTGGAGCTAAATGCTGGGTACACACAGTCATATAGTGGTGTAAAGGACATTGCAAACTAAGGGAAAA
This sequence comes from Lepilemur ruficaudatus, assembly GCA_963574885.1. NCBI lineage: Eukaryota > Metazoa > Chordata > Mammalia > Primates > Lepilemuridae > Lepilemur > Lepilemur ruficaudatus. Next base: position 28,326 of record CAUYRT010045963.1, read on the forward strand.
GGAAGAGAGGGTAGTAAGGGATAAAAAAAACATTCCTATCAGGCACACATTACACTACTCTGGCAACCTGACAGGCACACTAAAAGCCCTGACTTATTATACAATTTATTCGTGTGACAAAATCACTTGTACGCCCTTAATATTTTGAAATTTTTTAAAAAAAGATTCACTTTAGAAAATTTGCAATTGTGAATTATTTCTCTGCCCCTTTGACAGGTTGTAGGTTCCTTCTACAACCTAGGAATGTCTTTCACAAAAACCTGGGAGCCATCCCTTTGAAATGTAACCATTAAGAAAGATAGGGCCCCTATCTCCCAGTCTTTGTGGTAGGTTAGGAGCCTAACTTTGATAAGGGACAATTAGCAAACACAGATGGTTTAATCACATTGACCAACCTCCCTACTAACTGTCCTCCAGCACTTTTCCATTTGCTTGCCTCAGCATTTAAAAATCCTTCTGCCTTTTGTTTCAGCAAAGTTGACTTAAATCTTTCTCCCTTATCTAATAGTCAGGACCCCTATTGCAATAGTCTTAAATAAAGTCTTTCTTTTAAAGCCTGTTTAACTGGTCTGGTGCAGGTTTTTTTTTTCTTTCCTTTATAAAGGAAGGATCCCAATGCATAATTTGGAAGCCAGTGTTACATATTCCATAACTGTGACTTGGTCCTTAGCTCCTTGTAGTTAGTCTGCTCTCATCCAATTGAAATGTTGACTGTATTTAGTCCTATCTGTTTCTCTTAAAAGCTAAGAGAGCTGCATGTTTAGAGTGTTTATAAGAAATAGAATTAGACCCAGGCAACATTTCAACCAGGCAGAGCCCTCAGGCTCTTCTTTGTTTTACTTTTTCTGCTGCATGGTCATCAGCCCTCTTCTAATGACCTCTTCTACTCATTTCTTCCGCAAGTATTTATTGATCACTTCTTTTATGCCATGCACTGTGATAAACCTCAGGTATTCTCTACCCAAACCTAAGTAGATTCACACTAAGATACATACTTTTTTAGGATTAGCCTATTCCATAATCTCTTATAGGTATATGTGTTTTTATAAAAATAATACATTCTTAACCTAGGGAAAAGACAACCTAACCAGATAATTAAATCTGTCAAGGGACAAGGAATATTTGAGAGGCAGTTTGCATAAAATACCTGCCTAGAAAACATGGTGCATGCAGCCATGTGCTAGGTATTTTCATCAAAGGGAGATATCATCACACATTATTAAAGATGTCTACATTAGAGAAAAAGGGTCTGGAAGCATTTTCCTATAGTATCCCACTCTTATAAATTTATTCCTCTTCTATTCTATGACAAGGAAATGAGAGTGGTTATCAGCTTGGCATTTTGTTGATTAAATCAACTTTCCACAGCACTGCAAGTCAAAAATATTTTCCCCCAAAGAACACCTTTAATAGCCTATCATTCATGTTTAAGGAGAGAAATAAAGAAGAGAAAAAATAAAACTACATTTTGTAAGAGAAAGATAAAATTCCATTGTGTTCAAGTATTTCAAGCATAAAACCTTCTGAAATCCACTGTCATCTAATCGCTCTGCTCTACAGGAGTAAACTATTCCCTGTTTGAAAAGCAATTAACTCTTTCAGACCTCAAAGGAGAGGACAATGTTGTTTATCATTCATCTTATGGATGAGGCTTGAGGTATTTAGGGCTATAAAACATCCAATTACCCCTCTTTGGAGTTATTTTCTATCTTTAGGAGGGCGTTTTGATGTTTTTATGACAGCATTTTATCCAAGGAAAAGAAGAAAATATATTGCAAATATTTGGGTGTTTCACACTGATAGTATCTCTGTGATTTCAGAAAATGGCTTTGGCAAGCTTCCCTACATAATGACTGCACTCTAATACAAATACTAAACCCACAGTACCAAGGGCAATGGAGTAGGAACTTCCTAGTTCTACAATGAACCCCACCTATTGTGGAAACATTCTTAAAGACTAAATGAAATAATCTTTAAAGCTTTTTTATATTTTATTATTATGAGTTACTGTAGCATCAATAAATAAATAGATGAGAAAGCAGTATAGTATAATAATTAACAATATGGGATTTGGATCATAGGTACCTGTGGTCATGTCCCAGCTTCATCGTTTTATCCTTGTGTGACCTTGGGAAGGTTACTGTCTAAGGCTGTTTTTACCATTCATAGAAGAGGGCTATTAAAACCTACTTTAGAGTATCATTCAGAGAACTGGGGGAATGGGAACACCTAAAACAATGTCTGGCCATTGTAGGTTTTATATATTAATGATCGGCAGCTCTATTACTATGTTGACCCAGTAAAGTTAATCCGAAGTTTTCATCCCATCATAAGAAAAACACAGGATTGGAAAATAAGGCAAGCCATCACGTGATTAAATACTTTAATCGCCTGATTAAAGTCCAGTAAATTTTGGACTTCTTAGAAAAGCTATTTTGAGCTTAGCTTCTATTAAATGAGTAGAGGGAGCTCAACAGTTCAGGTCCTTCTTGATATCAGCCCTGTCCTTGAACAAATTAGAGAATCATTCAGTCTAATCTGATAATACTGAAAACACATGACTGATCTTGAAAAAATATACTCACTCCAAGATAATGTGAAGCTTCATCTCTTAGGATCCTTGGCAAAAAGACAGCCAGAACAAGCATATGACTTACATGGTAAAAATGTTCTAAATCTATAGTATTTAATTAATAAAATAGTTATTATTATGGCAACACACATATAATGAGATGCTGGAGGACAGACTGAGAATACGATGGATGGTTCAACAGAGTAGCATAGCTGGACCTTGTGGGTAACATACAAGGTAACCATGAAAGCCAGGGTGTCAAAGCTGTGGTGTCAAAGGTTTCTACTGCCACATCTCTAGCACAAAGGGGTCTCTTTGAGACCAAGAAGTCTCAAGCTACTCTTTTCTCAAAATATGTGTTAGTCAAACTCATCTCAGAAGAAGCTTTAAGAAATAGTCTAGGGTACCAGTTAAGAGCACTGGCTCAGGCACCAAATTTACTAAGATCCAGTCTTTGCTCTGCTTCTTCCAAGCTAAGTGACTTTGGCCAGGTTTCCTATCCTCCCTGAGTCAGTATTCCTCAATTATAAAATGAGGAATATATATTTAAAAAAAAAAAAAAACCTCAAGTGGCCTTTTAGAATATCGAATGAGTTAATATAAGAAGAGCTCTTAGAAAAGTATCCAACACATAGTAAATGCTCATTCTATTTAGTTATTTTCACCATTTGGTATTTCTTTTTTATCTTAGCTCCTGTCTCAACCTCTACACAGCTGCTGTGGTTACCAAGCAACCACAACTACCTTGTGACACAGCCTCTACTTCCTTTTGTTACCTGTAACAGTGAATAACAGACTTTCCTCTAAAACCTTTCATGATTTTCAGATAAGAAGTTCTTGACTTCATCTATGACTACATTTCTATTTGGCTTATGTCCTGCCCATGTCCAAACCAGTCCTTAAATCTCCGATGCTGGAATCAGCCACTCACTGACCAAAGCTAATTTTATGAGCTTAAACCATCTCTATCTCTCACCTTGAACTGTCTTCTCTATGAGCTCATTTGATCGCATTACTGTCAGCCCCTGCCCAATACAGACTCAACGTATTCACTGACTTGATGAGCATTTACTGATTCTGGAAACCTACTACATGTTGGGATATCAGAAGAATACGAGCCTCCAGGTGCTGTCTAAGAAATTTGGCAGCGGACATGAGATGTATATACATATGGGTATTTGAATCGTATAACTTGGTCTCAGAACACTTCCAGAGCTACATCTCTATATAAAGTAAAACTGCCTGGTTCACAACTCCTGGTTCTTAGGACATCATGCTTTGCATAGCATGACTTTGGATCTTTGGCCACAGGTGATTGCCCAGACACTGGATCTGGCCCAAGGGCATCTGATCTACAATCTGCTTTTTTAAAAATTATGATCTATTCTCTGCAATAAAAAAGAGATGATTTGGGCCAGTCAGGCTCCTTTGTAAATCTGAATCAATAACACTCGAGCCCATTAGTGATAGGAGGTAAAGTGAAGGATGCTGTGAAGGAGAGTTTGGGGCCATGGCAAGCTGTGTTAATTACACATTAATCACGTTAAGTGTGTGATTGCTGAAAGGACTCACAGGACTAAAAGGGTTTATTACAGGCAAAGAATATAGTTCAGCAACAGCAAGGGAAGAATATGCATTGAGTGGGATGCATGGAGCTCAGACACGGGCTCCTTTGTTCTTTGTCTGATTTGGGTAGCACGGGACCTGCTCTATTTCCAAGTTTCAAACCATCACTGGTGTGCGTGCAAAGCACCTTAGGGCCAGAAAGATAGAAAACACCTCATAGTGGAGGTATTTAAGAATAAGCTATCTGACCAAACTTAACCAGTAAAATATCCCTGATCCAAGTCATAAATCCAATTGTTATTACTAAACAATGCTGACAGGCTGGCATATCCTATTCATGGAGGTGTGGTCACAGAACATTATACACTTTTAGTTAGAACATTCCATATTGTTGGCCAAATGTCAGTAGCTACAGAGATAAGCAAGAGATCAATCAGATCAGCTAAGGTTAACCCCTGCTGTGCACACGTTTAAACTGTACTTGAGAGGAACTATGAGTAAACATAGGAAGCTGTTCAATGGAAAGAGGAGAGATGCATAGAGGAGATAGAAACTAAAAGTGAGTAGGCATGAGCAGGAGATGGGGAGTGAGGGAGACACGTGTTTTTAGGGCTTCCTCCATCTTTAATGACTTTCCAGATCCCATTTCATTTTCTCTTTATTCAAGTAATCTGTGTAAGTACCTGTTCTTTACAAAACAAAGAAGATAAAAGCAATACTTTAGGTTGACCCTTTTTAGAGATGGCAATTACATTTCTTTGACCTAAGTTTCTGAGACAAATGTTAAGGTGTAAGGGAGGCCAAATAAGTCACATCCTGCCCACTACGGGTTCTCAACTAATTGAGAAATTCACAGGAGCAAGAGGATAGATATCAAAATATTAGTTTACGACAAGAAAATGGCAGAAGTAGCATAGGGTAGAATGCAAACTCTCCCTCAAGCAACAGTTCCAAAAGGAAAATCTGAAATATTTGAGGTAAGCATGTCCTTTATCAGTCTCAGCAACCAAATAAATCAATCTTCCTTCCTTGGGAAATTATGAGTTAGAAATAAAGAAAAAAACTCAAGTGTTGTTGTAACTGAAGTTCTATCACATGAGAACAGGAGATTGAATTGAAAGGAATACAACTGACATGACAGAAAATGTTAGTGATTCATTGAAATATCCCAGAGAGAAACTTCACTTTTGATTGAAGTTCTCCTTGTTCCTCTTTTCCCTGTGAATTGGCCCCATGAAGTTTCCTCAAATTCATCCATGTATAATAATCCATCCTAACAGAAGGGCAAAGAGCACCCCATCCCACTCAGAGTAATTTACCTTACATAGCAAAACACTGTAAGTGAATTTCTGGATAATGAGGGTGGCACCAATCCTTATGGCATCTAAAGCTCTTTGAGTTTAGATAGAGGTATGGATTTTGCTCATGGATATCAGCCTGCCACTTTGCACTTTTGTAGCAAATAAAAAATTGGTTGCAAACTCAACTCATTGAATGCTCACGAATTAATCAGCTTCCCTTCACATTAGTCTCCCATTTATCTCTGTTCTTCCAAGATTCTTCCTGACACCACAATTAGGGAAGCTGAAATACTGAAATAAAAGCATCTACTATAGTCACTTCTCTCCAGTTCAAAACACAAATTATTAGGAGAAATCTAGGAGACTGCCTGCAGAGATGTATCTTCCAATCCCTTGTAACAGTCTTTTTATAAAATATCGCAAGGGGAACTAATTGGCTCCCCTGGTATATATATATATATATATATATATATATATATATATATATGCCCAGCCCTGCACCACACCACAATTCTTCTGGTGATGGCCATGTTAAGAAGCAAAAAAATAAAGTTTTGGTTTCAAAGTCAATGCAAATGTTAAATAATATCCACACACACACACAAAAAATGATATGATGATATAAAACAACCACTTAAGAACACTAATCAAATTCTAAATTCCCAGCTTATCATGTATCTGGAATCAAGATAAGAGGTATAGAAATAAGGGAGTGCTGAAGAATCAAAAGATACTATTGCAACTCTATAGTTCATAATTTTAGAAAAAGAGTTTAAATACTTTTTATTTAAATATAACCACAATTTTAATTTAAAATGAGATATACAATTTTCCAAAACTTATGAAGGCAAATAAAATATACTGTACTCTATGTAGCAGGTTAATAAAATAAAAGAAAGAGCAAATCTGATCTTATTGACCCACCTCTCCATAGTAGGGGCTGCAGTTTGGGTGACCTGCAGGAATGGAAGACCTACATTTCCGCAGAAGCACATGGTCCATTCCCATGCAGAAGATAGCCTCACGAGGAAGGCCTCTCACAGAAGGGAACACTAAGGACACCGACAGTTCTGAAGGTCTCATATCCCACTGCTATAAGCTTTCCACTTACTTACCTCACCTATAGTAATCTTTTCCTTATTTTCTGTCCTGGGTTAAAAATACTTAACTGTGCTAGGCAGTCTGACATTTGTTGTAGTTCAATAGTTCTGGAAACCTGTAAGCAAGGGTGGCCAGAGGTTTTATTAGTCTTACAGGACTTGTTTTTCTGTTAACCCAGCTGTAACATATCTCATTAGCTCAAAGCTCATCTGAGCTGAGCTATACTCACCTATTTTACCCTGTGATAGGTTAATTCACTAATTTTACATTCTCTTACTTTTTCCCTAAGAAACTGAAAATGTTAACACATCACGCTAAAGGGACATCTTTTGTTTTGTTGTGTCATCAATTGTACTAAATTTTGATATCCATGACATTGATGTTTCCTCTCTCCATACATTTCTGTTCCCATTCTTTCACATACACCATGCTTACTGACGTAATACATGATATAATAACTGACATGGCAAGATAAATAACCTACCAACAATTCCAGTACTTTCTCAAGCCCTATCTAACCCAAATCTAACATTATGCCAACAAGTTACACCACATTTTTTGATCCAAGTTAGGGCTATCTGTCCTTGTCTTTTTGTACTGTCTGCATATCTTTTAGGTGGTCTAGATATGTATGGTAGAATCATATTCAAACAAAACTACATACAAGCAGGATACAAACCTAAATAAACAATGTACATTACTGAGTTTTGAGATAAAAAATGGGTAGGATATTCACAGATAAACAGAAGAAAAAGACTAAAAATAACACATTTAAACATTATCTGTTTTGCCATCTTAGAGGCAAGATTACTGATATTTTAAAAATTCTTTCTCTTCAAATTTTAATAATTGCATATTTTATATAAGTGTGCATTTTTATAATATAAATAATGTACAATATATAGATATAATATGTAAATAGATACAATATATAAATTGACACATGTCTCAATAAGCCCTGAAATAGATTAATGAAAATATGATGTAAAATTTATTTTATTATCCCAGAATAGAGCGATCACATTCTCTAATATGAACCAGACATACAGAGCTTTATAACTTACAAAAAATTAACTTCTCTGATTTTTTTTGAACTTTAATTTTTCCTACCCATCAACACAGACGAATAAATATGCTCATATTTGTGTTTCTTCTCTGCCAAAATATGAGGTATACAAAATCTTCCCTCTTTTGAATATTATAGATCATGACAAAATATACACATTGTAATTAGTATTATGTTTCAGACTTTTAAACCAACAAAAAGGTAGCACCTTAACTGAACAATCTTAACAGAAAAGCCCTTTTGAGATATAGCGATGTTATTAACTGATGTACCACAACAAAATCCTGAGTTATTGGCTATCCTCAAGTCTAAAGCAAGGCTTTCCATATTGTGATTTATAATTTTAAGTGGACTGAGCAATCATCCCTCCCAGAAGAGCTGAAATCAAATCCATCACAGACAATTAAGGTAACCAATCAATGCTTCTAAGAAAAATACAATTCCCAGAAGTAGGTCGAAACAGCTTATGGACAAACATCCAAATGAAACATGTTTACTCCTTCTCACTATGTGGTGAGACAAATCTGAATTACCATTGTCACAAAATATTTTATCATCAAAATGAAAAGGGTAAGCAATCTGTAAAAAGCAATGCAAGAGAAGTCTAGTGTTACATTTTAATAAAAAGCATTAAGAGTAACATCTGGGTTGAACATGTCAGCTTTTTTTGGTGTCATAGATAAATCACTATTCCAAAAGGACAACAGCTCTAACTTCCAACACTAATAAAGAAAGAAAATAAAGAAAAATAACATTTATTAAAGGCATTATTTATAAATATGGAGGTAATGTTCAAGTTGGGATTTTATGGCATTTCTTACGGGGCTCAGGGAAAGTTCCATGAGATTAAGAGAAATAGTCAAATAGAAACTTTCCAGACTCAGACCTCCTGCTGCCACCCCAGTCCTCTTAGGACTCACCACTTTTCCCCCCAAACTTGGTCCATATTTCTCCCATTTACCCTATGCCTCCTATCTAAACCTTAGTCATCTTTCAAGACACAGGTTAAGACATCTCATTCCTAACACCCTTCCTTACCTCAGCAACCCACAGTAACCTCTGCCCTTTATAAGCCCTATGTACCTACTATCCACCTCTCTGTAAGGATGGAGAGATCTTTGACTGGTTCCTGTGGGTAGACTGTGCTACCTCAATTCAGTTGCAAGTAGCTTGAAGGCAGCCACTCTGTTTATACAGCAGGTGTTTGAACAATGTAGTTTTGTTCAACCTGGTTTCTTACAAAGTTGTTGAGAAAAAAATGAATTCCCAGCCAGGGCCACTATCTGTCTGGAGTCTGAACAACCCAAAGATGTGCACATGAGGTTCACTGGTGTGTCTACATCTCTCCAGTCACAGTGAGTGTGAGTGTGTGTGTGTGTGTGTGTGTGTGTGTGTGTGAGCGCACCCTGCTATGGGAAGGTGCTCTGTCCAGGGCTGGTTGCCGCCTGGGACCCTGAGTTGACAGAATAGGCTCTGGCCTACCCATGGCTCTGGATTGGAATAAGCAGATAAACAATTATCTTGTTTTTATTAATAGTTCTTAAATGTGTGTGTAGTTCACATTTATTTCAATGTTAATATTAGAAGCGTTTTTGTCTTTATTTAGAAGTTTGGTGATGTTTTTGCGACAGAAATATGTTGTAGGAACTTAACTCTTTTTTGTATGATTAGCCTATGGGAAAAAAATTGGTTTGGTTATACGTTGTTTTGTTTAAAGTCACAGTATACAAGAACCTATTGACAATGTTAAGTGAGCACTTACTATAGACTGTTTCTGACCATGTGACAGCCTCTAGCCATATCTATAACTGTAACTCTCTCCTTATTCATCTATTCTCATTTAATCTTTTAATTATTAGCAACTGGCCATGATGTGTCAGATCCTAGACACCAGGAAAATGTCAGGGAACAAGGGTAGTGAGGGGTAACCCTCAGGCTTTCATACAAAAAGCTCTCTTCCATGACAGGACAAGCAGGACTGGTAACATTTCCAGAGTATCTAATTCAGCCCTGGGATGCAAGGACAGCTTCCTGGTGGGAATTCAGATTTTCCCAGCAAGCAGAAGGAAGATGCAGAAGAAAGATTCAAAAGAGATGCGAAAGGTACAAAGCACTGACATAAGAGAGAATGAGCAACTATCTTCAGAGAACTGAAAGAAATTCACAATTGTTGGTATTTGAAGCATAGGGGGGTACGTAGCAAGAAACAAGGCTTGGGCAGGCCCTTTGTGTCCAGGTCATGAAAGGCCTGATGTGCTCTTAAGAATTTTGGACTCTATCTTAAAGTAAATGTAAAATCACTGTTATAGACACATCATACAAAATACATTAAAGGGAAGCAAGAAATAACTGGTAGAGGTTAAGAGAAATAACTCAATAAGAACATATAGATTGGCCAGGTGCAGTGGATCATGCCTATAATCTTAGCACTCTGGGAGGCTGAGGCAGGAGGATTGCTTGAGGTCAGGAGTTTAAGACCAGCCTGAGCAAGAGAGAGACCCCATTTCTACTAAAAATAGAAAAAATTAGCTGGGTGTGGTGGCACATGCCTGTAGTCCCAGCTCCTTGGGAGGCTGAGGCAGGGGGATTGCTTGAGCCCAGGAGTTTGAGGTTGCTGTGAGCTAGGCTGACGCCATGGCACTTTACCCGGGGTGACAAAGTGAGACTATTTCAAAAAACAAAGAACAAAAGAACATATAGATTGACAACAGACAACTATCTTCAGCAAAATCATCAAGAATATTGCCAATGTCAATCATTAAAGACTGAAAAAGAAAAAAAATGAGCATTCAAAAGAGATTTAGAAAGAAGCAGTAAGAGAGATAGGAGAAAAGCAGGAAAGCATTTCTCACAGAAACTATTAGAACTGTGCTGTATAAAGAAGGGCAGAGCAACCTAGAGCACAGATCTTGGTTTCTAATACCCTTCTCCAATAAAGGAACCAGATTTCTTGAAGCAACAGTTGATTGTACAGTATGGGCAGGAAATACACAAGATGATCTTGGAGTATCTTATAATGCCAGAAAATAAAAAAGTGGTTTAAAAAAACAACAACAGCAGCAGCAATACATAGATGGGAGCATGTTAGGAGGATACAAAAGCCAACTGAAAGAGCTCCCAATGGTCAAACCTAAATATCTTTGAGCAAGAAAATAAATAAAGTAGTATTTAATTATAACCCAAAGTGCAAAACAAATATTAGGAGTCCATATTGATATAAATGAATGATTTAATGAATAAGTAAATGGCAGAAAATAGAAAAATCTCCCACGAAGAATTATAAAGGATATATGTAGATACTTCACCTACAAAAAGGAAACACACAATTTCTCACTCTATAGGTGTGGGATGCACATAGTAACTGCATTCCAAAGAGTAAAACATGGGAAAGAAGAATTATAAAGAGCGAATTTACAGTGGAGAAGCCTAACAAATAGTATCTCAGGCAGGTGATCAAGGTCAATATTAATAGCGGTAAGCAATATTGATAGAATGTACCCCAGATATGATGTGATAAAATGGCACTTTACTTCTGTGATCTTCCTCCAAAAGACTCATAACCCTATTCTAGTCATGAGAAATACCAATTGATAAATGGTCTACAAAATAACTGACCTACCATTCTCAAAACCGTCAACATCACCAAAAACAACGAGAATCTGAGAAACTGTCACAGCCGAAAGGAGCCTAAGAAGATACAATGACGAAATGTAATGTAGCATCCTACATGGGACCCTGGAACAGAAGAAGGACATCAGGAAACAAATAAAGAAATCTGAATAAAGTATGGGCTTTAGTTAATAATATCACATCAGTATAAGTGTCAATATATTAATTATGGTAAATGTGCCTCACTAATGTAAGATGTTAATAATGGGAAAATGAGTATGAAGACTATAGGATTCTCTATTATCTTCATGAGAATTCTGTGAATTAAACTGTTCTCAATAAACGTTTATTTTTTTAAAAAATAGGGCATATTTTACTGTGTCAAATGCAGCCAAAAGAAAAAGAAAAGAGGCTCTAATAAGCTTTCTCTAGTTTTCTGGTTTATGAGACCTTGCTAATCTTACAAAGAGCTGCTCCAAAATAGTGGAATAAAACAGTGTAGGAGTGAAAGTAAGACGGTAGTAAGAAATGAGGAGAAAGACTAGAAGCACATAAAACAGTTATTTCAAAATGCCTTACTCTGAAGGAATGAAAGAAAAGAGTAGAAGCAGAATAGGGAAGGGAGAACAACAGAAAATAACATTTTTTAAAAAGACAGTAGAGAAATAAGCTTTTGAAATGTAGAGATAAAATAAAAGAAGTATATAAAGGCTCAGAAGGAGTAATTTCTCAAGATACTTTTGGTGTTGGGACTCATGCATGCCTCTGCTGAGATCAGCTATGTTCCTGCTGCATGTGTTCCTTACTTGGACCATGGGTTGCTTCCAAGCAAAAGTTTCCAAGACTGAAGTTAGTGTGCAGGAAGTTTGAACTCAGGATCAGAACATGCAGGGAAAGCAGAGGAAGAAGTTAGATTATGGAAAAGGCACAAGGACTCAGCTGACTCTGCAGGGAGCTCTGAAATTCAGATGGAGCATAGAAGATGTTCCTTATTGCAGCTGGGGGCCAGGCCTTTATATTCCCTCATCCACTGGTCACTAGATGATGGCTGCCCCCGGAAGGGGTGTGATCTTGGGTGAGGCAGTCAACTCTGGCCAAAGGATTACTTGCAATGACTGACAGCTAAGGACAATCTCCCAGAAGTTAGACATACAGGCCCTTCAGTCCTGAGTGGGGGACCTCTGCAACACATCACAGCATCTATTATACTTGGCATTTTTATCACCCCTATTTGATCTTTTCTATATTTATTTGACCTTCCTTCTACATTTGGATATTCATGGTTGCTGATGTCACCTAGTTTGTTTAAATTCAAATTTTCATTTCTGCCTCCCATTCTCCTTTTTGTTTCAAGGTGATTTCCAGGAGGAAAGTAACTAGGGCCTTGTGTGGAGTAAGCTATTATTACATATTTCTACTGTGTTGGTGAAAGTGCATACAATTGTTGAGGATCCCTTTAGGACCCCACAGAAAGAATCTAGCCCTATATTGTCTTAAAAAATGTTCTACCCAAAATAACTTTTACCTAGAAACCAGAAGAAGAATTTGATACCAAAGCTGATGGATGGCTGTGGGAGAAGGCTGGTAACTGATCAGCCAAAGGGACTTAAAACTGTGCCAGAGAACAATAAGCAAAGTCCCCAGTCACCTTACTGTGAAAATTCATCTAGCTTTAATAATCATGGAAACATTAGAAGTTATTACCACCACCCCCTGTATGAGCCCAATTCCTCCAGAAAACACTTTTCCCATATAAACTATCAACTCAATGTCCATAAGGACACAATGTGCTGAGTGAAGGCACTTAAAACAATGGCTTCGGGTCACTCATGGGCACCATGGGCTCCACTGGTTGCACTGAAATGCTAATTTTCTAAAAGATCCCTCAGAGGCTTTTAAGAGTCTATTGACCTTCAAAAAACGAGCCTTCCCCCTCTATCCACTTGTAGATCAAATGTAATATAATGTATTTCCAGCTCATGTTTCAAGAATAATAGCAGATCTGCTTACAAAAACTAGATTTAAAGGAGTAGAGATGATTTTTAAAAAATAAAACAACATTAAAGATGAAGTCTAAGCACTAGGCAACATACACTGGAAAAATAAAAATTATTTTATCTAGCAAAATCAGTGGATCAGTCAATACATCTGCTCAAGCAACTAGAGGATTTATGAGTGACCTAGTAATACAGGCAGTTGGCTTAGGTCAGAGAAGGACCAGTAGCAAATGGACCAGGAAGTGCAGGAGGCTGAAGCTTCGGCACCTCTTTGCCACCCCACCCCAGGTTCCTCCAAAGGCCCTGTAATTGCTTTCAAAATTTTGTATGCTTGTTCATAAAGAGGGCCCCCAAACCTGAACTATGAAACCGGAATACCACCCTGATAAAGGCATACAGCCATACAAAAATCTAGTATTAAGTGAAAGGTAATGGGTATTTTTTGACTCAGAGTAATTTCCATCCCCCACATACAACAGTCACACTTCAGATGTCCTGAAATAAAATGACATAAAATATGCATTTGTGTTATGAAATAGCTAACTTAACACTGAGAAATGTCATTATAGCTAGCAAGTTTGACATGCAAGTTAAATATTAAAAATACGTGGAGATAATAGAAAAAGAAAAAGTAGTATTTTAAAACCATTATTTTTTTATTTAACTAATATTTAATTTGGCACATACTATGGGTCATGTACAGTATTAGGCCTTCAGCAAATAAATTTCAAATGGATACCACAGCCCAAATGAGAAGAAACAATTTATGTTTGAAATATGAATAGGCAATATGCAAAAACTACAGCTTTAGCAGATGACCTTACAGTCTTTGTGAATTTGGAGGAAATAAAGATAAAAAGATTTCTAAAGAACCATCTATGTGTCATAGGAATTTTTTTCCCTGTGTCATCATAGAAGTTTAGGGTCTGTAACAGTTTTTATATCTTCCACTGTTTGGCCTTATATATACATCGATTGAACTCTTCATTAAGAGTCAACTACTTTTGGGTCACTCTTCTGCATGAGGAAACTGCCAAAGGCATTGGAAAGCAAGTGGAGTACTAACAAGTAAAACGCTCATTCATTCAATGAATGTGTGTTAAGCATGGCATCTACCATGTACCATGCACTGTGCTAGGCACTGGCCATGCACCAGTGAGCAAGACATAGCCCCTGTCTTTATAATCCTGTCTGAGAGGCAGAGAATGAATAACAATTGCAATACATTGGATTAACTTTTATAAAATGAGCTGTGCCAGATGCTCTGAGAGTACATGGGAAGAGTATGGAATCTAGAGTTAATAGAGAAGAAATTCAGAAAAGACTTGTCAGAGTAAATGATACCTCTTTAAACCCCCAAAAAGGTGAAAGAGAGTGAAAGTGTTCTAGGAGTTGAAAAAATAGTCATAATATTCAGAACACAGAATGGGGTGGGAACAAGTACAAGCTAGACTACCAACGCCTTGCCCTTCCGTTTTAAGGAGTTTTAAATCAACCTAAGGACATTAGGAAGAAAAAAGCTACGATATTTGAAAGCAACCCTGAATTAACATCCTATCTCCGACAAAAATTAGATGATGTGAGCTAGGGCATATTATTTAACTTGTCAGAGCCTCAGTTTTTCATCAGTAATGAATGAATAATAACTTATTAAACAATGTTGTGTGAAGCAAGTAAGATAATAGATGGGAAAGCAGTGTGGAAAAAATGTATAGACATGTTCTACAACTAAGAGATGCCATTATTGCATGAATGATTGTGAATTGTGCTTAGGGAGTGACATCAAAATTGAAGACAAAGTGCAGCGATATTCAAAGGCCACTCAACCAGGAGGATCTATGCTTTCCTCAGCGTAGTTGATGTATGGGCGAGAATGAAGTCTGACAACACAACCAGTGCAGTCAGCACATTCCACTGCATCACAGCACACTGCACGGCAAGGCAGCTGGGGCTCTTTCCAATTCCAAAAAACCCAAGGATTTTCAGAAGGACTCTGACTGCTGAATTCACACATTTGGCAATGCATTCGTGCATGTTGGGAAGGTTCTATGTGTAATCCTATAAAGGTTACTTTTTTAAATCAGAATAACCCTGTTGGATACATTAGGATTTAATAATTGTAAACATAATAGCAGATTGAGGGCTCCTCTCTCTCTCTTTCTATCACTATCTCTGTATCTATATCTCTATCCATAATAAAATTTAGCACCACAGTGATCCTATAAGGTTGAAATGAATACTAGCTCCATTTGAGGAAACTGAAGCTTAGATAAGACAAATAGCTTGCCCAATACCACATCACCAATAAATGTTAGAGATGATATTTGAACCCATTATTATCTGACTCCTGTATCATGTACAGTCTTACATAGTAAGACACCAAACCGTGAAAAACATAGAGACTTGTACTTCTGGGGTGAAGTACTAAATGATGTCTCCAATGCAGTTAGTCCCAAATTATCACTGTACCCATCAATTTAGACAAGGAAAAAAAAGCAAACTCTACTACTAAAAAATACTACTAGCAATTAAGATATATATATATATATATATACATATATAGCATAGCACTAAAATATAGGAAGAATATCCATTCAATATAAGATTATATGGATCTTGATTTAGAAAAACTGACATGAGCTATGGCTAATGGTGTACACTTCGACTCATGAAACTAAATGTAAATCAACCCAAGCTCAACCAGGTCTTATTGCCTTGAGCCACTCTTGAAGTCTTAAAAATGCATCCCTATGCACCTCAAAGTTGTATTTCATTTTGAATGATAATAATATTGATAAGGAGTTTCTGTAAACATAAACATAAACATTTGGATTTTAGCCAGACATTGGACAAGGCCTGTTATTTTAGTCTTGTGGTTAAGTTGAAGAAACATGAGCTAGTTATCTTTAAAGTATAAATAATTCAACCATCCACTCAGTAAGAAATGTGTAATGGATTGATAACCACCTGTATATGAGTTTGTATTTCAGTAGCTGATTTCTGAAAGAGAAAATGTTTGCCAAACTAGGAAATGGCAACAGATGAGGAATGAAAGCTCACTGGTTTGATTGCAGAATCAGTGCCTTCCAAGTACTAGATAATATAGAATGTTAATAGGGACAAATAAAAGTTTCCACTCTGAGATACAAAAACTAATCCCTGATGGTCACTTATCTCTACCAAGAGCTGCACTTCAGAGAACACAGTTGAAAGGAAGCCAATAGGCCTCTGCAGGCCATGGAGTGGAGATGACAAATTAGGCAATGACAATTCAATTGCTTCAACAGAACGGTGTCTATGACCTAGAAGTAAGAACCTCACTCTCACATGCAAGTGTGCCCCATTCCGTGCTTCACCTCTAAAGCCACCATTGACAAATCTATCATAAGAGGAAAGATTGATCAAGAACCGAAGACCAAATACAAAATTAGAATATCAAGAAATTCTAGTAAAGAGGCAAGATCTTTGAAACTAAAAACACTAAGAGACTCTCCTGCTTATTTTGATAATAACTCTGCCTTCTCCTTATGAATAAAGGGATGTCTGGCAATGTTGGAGTGGCTGCAGAAACTGGGAGGACTTGGAGATTGCATTGTAATAATGAGTGAGCACCTCTATAAAAACCTCCTCTGAATAGTGCTTGGGACATCACATTTCTTGCTCTCATGAGGCTCATAGGCTCCAAGGGTTCAATAAAATCTTCTAAGTTGTACAAATATCTCTATCTTTTATACATTATCCTGAAATCCTAAGGACTCTCACATATAAGAATAAATCTCCTCATCCTGATAACAAAAAGCATTCAATAAATATTTGATGAATAAATGAATGAAAGTTATTAATTCTGCAAGGGCAGAGAGGCAGAAACATTCTTACCAAGCTATCTTAAAATTAAATGGAGATGTTAAGGTTCTACTTGTTGAGTGTGTTTAAAATAAAATTGATATAGCAGATTAAGGATTAAATTAGAATAACTCTGTAAATAGAGATTCTTGAACATTACTGATATTCCTAATAACTATAAGAGGAGATCTGAGGAAAATACACATACACACACACAAGGTGTGAGCCAATTATAAGTAGAAAAAGGCCTCAGAACAGCCCTATGCCAGCCACAGAATCCCCCCGCTATGTAAATTCTCAACCTAGTTCTCCAGATTTCCCTTCATGATTTTGTCACCCTTTCCTTAACGCCAAATTTGAACCCAGTTGTGTCACATGTTAAGGTACTCTTCAGTGCAAGAGAAAATGTATTAAAGGATTGGATGTCTTAGGGCAGCAGGACTGGGGTGGGAGGATGATGGTTTCAGGATGATTCAAGTGCATTACATTTATTGTGCAATCAAATTAGCGGATTTTCTCTGCTAATGATAATCTGCATTTGCTGCTGCTCCCCAGTGCTAGCATCATCACCGCAGCTCTACCTCAGATCATCAGGCATTGGATTCTCATAAGGAGCGTGCAACCTAGATCCCTCACATGCACAGTTTACAGTAGGGTCCAAGCTCCTATGAGAATCTAATGCTGCCGCTAATGTGACAGGAGGCGGAACTCAGGCGGTGATGTCAGCAATGGGAAACAGCTGTAAATACAGATGAAGCTTCGCTGGCTCTCCTACCACTCACTTCCTACTGTGCAACCCGGTTCTTGACAGGCCACAGACGGGTACCAGTCTGTGGCCAGGGGGTTGGGGTTCACAGTCTTAGGGGATACTTTCTGTTTAAAAAGAATTAAAACAGTGCTAGTTTAAGTGTGAGGTCCACACTGGAGCATTGAATCAGGGGCAGGAGTGTTCTTCCATGATGCTGCCCTTCTTCCTTGCAGAGTTCTGCCACTGCCCAGTTCAAAATATACCCTCTGGAAAGAAAATGCAATATTATTGTTGACAAATCACTTTGATTTGTAGTCTTGACTTTTCCTCAATCTTAGGTAGACAAAGTCCAACGCTCTACTTTCCTTGAGAAAAAAGAAAGGGGGAGGGGAGCTTTGCCTGTCAAGGCATTTCAAACATCAGCTGATTAGAGTAGGATGTGTTCTGTGAGGAAAGGGAGTTTTTTTCTTCATCCTCCCGGCAAGGTCTAATACCCACACTACCTGTGGGAGCCTGCTTGTAGATAATGTAGAAGCTTCAGATTGTGTACTGCATCAAAAACTCCCATTAATCCCTTATATTCTTATGGCTACCACTATTTTATTATTTTCCTTTGTGTCATAAATCTCTCAACTTACACTTGGCAGTGGAATGGAAACCAAAACTGGCATTTGATACTGAACACATTGGCTAAACCTTTCCTCTGGGTTACTAGATCAGAAGAAGGACTAGATTCAAAAAAATTCAAAGCCACTTCAATATAAAAGCTTCTCAACCTTAGGTCTTTCTTTCAACCTAGTTCCAGAGGGATTTATGCTTGCAAGTTTTATCTTCCTGGGTAAAAATAACCGCAAAAGTAAGCAGTATCTTAGCATGGTGTACAGAATTCAAAGAGAAACAAACAGAAATTAGGAGAACTAAGAAATAAGACTTTCAGGAAAAAAAGCTGGTGCTTGTATGTTTTTCAAAGGAAAAATGCCATTAGTGTTCCTCAGAAAAACCTCTTCAGGAATATGAAAGAAATGCCTAGAGCAGTATGCCACATCAAGAGGAATAAAATACTGTTCATAAACGTCCCTGATGTTTATGAAAGTAAATATTTTATTTTGTTCAGTTTTAAGAGGAAAATTTATTTTAAATAAGTTTTTTTAAAAAAAATTCAATTTAATGACACAGCATTTAAATTTACATCGTATAAAATAATGATGTGATAAGATATTTGGCTCATTATCAATAATGTTCCCAAACAACATTTATCAGTTAAAGGTGAATTTCCTAAGCAATTGGACAGGGGAGCATTCTAATTAAAAATTAAATCAGTGTTCAAATAAGTATAATCGAATAATCACTGTAATTCTCTAGAAAATATTAACAGCTAGAAAAGTATCTAGTTTATTGGATTTTTAAAAAAAATCTCATCATCTCTACAGTAAAATTACTCTGAAAATACATTCAGAAATCACCTTTATTGGAAGTCTGTCTGAGTAATATTTTGAATCGAAGTGGTTGTGCAGTGTGCCTTTGTCTTCTTTTCCCTAGAAGGTAGAAATTAAAACAGCGATAAATTCAGCATGGCTCCATGCAGTGCAAGCGGTATTGAGATAGAGCTAGAGTAGAGGGTTTCTAAGGTCCCTTGAAGTTTTGAAACACTGTGATTTTAACAGATCCCAAGTCATTACTTGAGTCATTACTCCATATATAAAACTTCAGAATTATTTGTAAGTGATTTGTTGGCATGAATTGATGAGTGCAAGTTAGAAAAGAGTAATTAAAGTCCTGAGGTCTCAACCCCCCTCATCAGAATTACCAAGGCAAAAGTATTTGAGGTGAGGCAGGAGAGTACAGTCACTGAAAGCAGAGAAGGCTCTGGAACCAGACTGCCAGGGTTCAAGACCTTATTAGCTGTCTGACTTTAGAAACATTACTTACCTTTTCTGCAACTCAGTTATGTAATGGGTAAAATGAAAATAATGATATCAACACTTCACAGGGTTAGTGTAAAGATTAAACAAGCTAATATACGTAAAGCTCTTAAAAAGATACCTGGCACATTATTTAGATGGGAATCCGGCACATAGCAGAGGACTGAGCGGGGTCAAAGTGAAGATATGAAGACACTACTTAATACTGTGTGACTTTGGACATGCTACTTAACCTCTCTGAGACTCCTACCTCTAAACTTCAAATAAGGGTAACTCCAATTTCTACTTCACAGGTTGTTAAGAGGATTAAATGAGGTAATGAGGGCTGAGATCATTATTAGGAATCATGTTCAGTGTGAGCCACCCCAGCCCATACTAAACAATGTGACATACTTCAAATGTGGAGGGACAGACATATTTCAGATGTGGCACAGAGCCTTGGTACTCTCTGCTCTACATTTAACAAAGACCTTTCACCATATACTGCTTTTTTGCTCCTGTGTTTATTGGAAATCTTCAAGGCAATTTTATTCATCTTTTTTTTTTCTTTTGCATGCAGTTAAAAGCAAAAGATAACGCTTCCAAAGACCTCCCAGTAATATGAACTGCTTTGTCAAATATTGCAGTTTTTGGCAAATCATGCTCAGACACCAAAGTAAAGGGAGCATAAACTATGCATCTCATTTTCTTGGCCGGATGAATTTAGAGTTTATAAAGTGTAGTCAAATGTAAATGAATTAACTGCCTGTGCCTCATGGGAAAGAAGTGGAAGGGATTTTTGCCATCACTGCTTACTTAGCCCTCACATTGCACTCATTAAAATGGTGACACTACTTGGAACTGGAATCACCTTCTACCATCTATGGAATATGCCAATGAATGAAACGGCATTTTCTTAAAGTTCTAAAGACCAGTGTGTCTCAAACCAAACTGACACAGAAAATTGCTAGGAAAAGGAGTTTTGACAGGGGTACACAGTAAGTCTTTGGTTTGTCTGATCTGACTGCTAATGAGAGTATTTGTGAGTCATCTCTGTCACTTAGGCACTTTCTCTACAGAGGAAACACAGCCAGGTCTTTCCTCACAGACTAAATAGTGGTCACACAAGAGGGTCTCAACGCATTCTTCCAGATTCGGCTTAGATATCATTTTCTCAGGGCAGCTTTCTCCCTGGTCTCCCATTATCTGGCTCACTAGTATATTATGCTTCTATTTGCAAAATCCTGGTAGTCATTTGTTTAATGCTTGTGTTTCCTACTATTTCCCCAAAAATCAGAGTTCGGGGAATATGTCTTTTTTCATCACTGTATCTTCAAAGCTTTAGTAAAATGTCTAAAACATAATAGTACTAAATGAATATTTTTGAATCAATCAATTAATAAATGAATCACTGAAGACCCATAGAGCTTATTCTTATAATTGAAAAAATATAGATTTCTACATAAGAATATATAATATTGCAAATGGCTATCTACTAATGGTTAGAATAATGAATAGCCATTTGATAAAGGTTTCAGAGTAGGAAGACTATTTGAGCATTAAGTTATATATCTGACATCTTCAGTTTGATGTGCTATGTATGCTTACATCTGTGACTCTCCTCACCTTTTAGAATTGGAACATATAACAATCTGTTTGATTTCACAATGATCTCATCTTTAAAAATGATTTTTTTTCTAATACAAGCGATTTAGGATTATTTCTTCTTTTGATAACACTTATCAGCATTCCCTGAGATAACTTACAACTTCTTGGGCTCAAAAGCTTAGAGCTGATATTCACTCAGTGAAACTTTAAGATGTCTGTAATCCAGCAAACCAAACCCAGCCCTGGGAGGTATAGATTGGTGTCTTGGTTGTTCTGTCTCAGACCTCTCTGGGAGAACACAGCAAGGAGACAACGGTGGGAGGGTAGGAACAAGCAGCTCAGAACACATCATAAATGAAGTCTAAGGTGGGAAAAAGGTCTTAAAGTTGTCATTAATTTTAGTTCAAAATAAGACACTTTTTTTGGTCAACGTTCTGTCTCTAAAATGGGGCATAAGAGGTTTCTAACCCTAAGACAGGAATTCAACTATGATGGATAGATGTTCCTGAAAACCCATAAAGAAACAATTGCAATAGTAAGGTGGACTCTGAGGCTGATTTTTTCAGGAGTCTCTTGTGACCCTTTAAATCTACTTTATAAGAGGAGCATTTTAAGTTGATTTAGTGAGACAGCTAAAACTTCATTAGTTATCAAATAATTACCTAATGGACCCTTTTTGAGATATAAGGTTGAGCCACAGCTCTAGCAGCAATGCAATTAATTTTAAATTTTATAAGCCATAAAAGGTAATCACAGTCTTACAAATCAATGAAGGTGCGAAGATAATATTTAGATGCTGCACTGACACCAAGACACCAAAAGCAGGTTAATTGGATGGCAATTAGTAAGAAAAGTGTTAATTGCCACACTAGTCTTATATTATGCAAATGAAATTACATTTCAATTAACAGTTAAGAAACCAAACAATTCAAAATGTGGGCAATAATAGCAATTAGCATGTTTCACAGAAGCCAAACAAATGCTCTCCTAAATGGGAGATTTTGATCTTGCCCTCAATTCAGTAACGTTGTGATCACTTTCTCATTGCTGTGCATAAATTTAGAAGTGCGGCCTGATATTTTAGAGTTGGTGTCCGCCATACCAAAGGTAATCTATAATAGTATATGCTGGGATTATCTATGAAAGGCAAAACTCATGGTTCCTTTAGTTCGGTTCTCTTCCTTAATACAGGAGGAAACTAGGACTGAAAAAGCATAAAAGAATTGGCTAAATTCAAACAGGTAGTTAGGGACAAATCTGGATGAAGATTCCATGGTCCTGATATACAAAGACACTTTCTACTATATAATTGTCAATAGTAAAACATTGCCTGCTTTCAACAGAAGAGTGTAAATTTTAAGAGATTGGCATTTGGTGTCATATCCATCTGGATCTTTCACTTACTGTGTTACCTTGGGCAATTTATTTAACTTCTCTAAGCTTAAATTTCCTGCCCTATGAAATGAGGAAACAAAAGTACCTACCTTATCATTCTATTGAGCTATTGGGGGTGTTTATAGAAATAAGCTCTCTGGAGTTTGTCTCAATGACTAGCACATAAGCACCCCCAAATTATTAGCTGTCGTTATTAGCACTGGTTGTATAAGAAAATAAACTGGTACAAATTGAGGGGGTCAGAAAACTAATCCCTTTCCCTCCAATGAAGTCACATTAGTTAAAATCCTCTCATTGAAGATGCTTTTTTTGGTGTTTTTTTTTTACTTTTTTTGGATTATTGGTTAAATGCAGATGTCACTAGAATCAATAACACTGTATTTTCAGCTAACACTTTAGCAGGAATTAAGGTTCTAACAATAACTGCAGTTAGAAGGACCAGGGCTTCAGATTTCTGGTACAGAACGCGTAAGTGACTCAGAGGTAAAACAAAATGAGGTACAGGGCTGTTGGAAAGGGAAATGGAAGGACACACAGTAAATGTCACTGTCTTCATCATTTTGCCTCACTGTGAAAATCCAGGTCGAAAGATTGTCTCTACGGGTATAACTCTTGACAAAGGAATTATTGGGTTTGGTGGTTTTGTTTTCAAGCTGTGTAAATATACGCAAAGATAAATAGTGATTTTGGTTATTTGACCACTATAAATTACTTGGCTAAAACCATTTACATCTGAGGCAAAGGGAATTGAGTTGGTCATGCTTCCGTTTTAGCCCGAATTATCAGTATAAATACAGTATCCATGGCTGGCAGAGGTCTGATGCATTATAAAAAACTCTGCCCATGAGCAAAAGTGACAGGGGAGAAATGAGCAGCTGAGGCTTTGCAGTGTTTTCTGAACGTGGAGGAAACTGGCCATTTGAAAATCTTATAAAAACCATGACTTACATGATTGAAACAACAGATCAGGTTGAAGGAGGGAAACAGGGAAGTTGGCGTAAGAATTCCTCAAAGAGAGCAATACAATTTGAACAATTGCATCTATATAGATTGCATTTTACTTGACATTTGCACTGATGAAAGCCAAATCAAACTGGAGTTTGTAAATACGGTTAACAGGAATCACTGGTGGTTGCTTCTCCACTTTATCCCACAAAATCAGCTTCTTTCAAATTCTACCTCTTTATTTTTTCTTTATTGAAGTGTAATTTACATATCATGTTTTTACTCCCTTTTAAGTGTACAATTAAATGGTTATTAGTAAATTTACGAAGTTGTACAGCTATTCACATAAATCAGTTTTAGAGAATTTCCTACCCCCTATTGAGACCCCTAATACCCATCCCCAACTACTTTTCAAGCATGCCCCTCCCCTCCACAGTGCCCACCACATCTCTCAGATGTGGGTCTATCCTCCACCCCCAAAATCCCTAGTGAACACTACCACCATTTGAGCACCATAGTGTTAATCACTCAATACCAATTTGATGGCGAGTACAAGTGGGGCCCATTCTTCGGGTCTTGTGTCACCTCACTTTGAATAATGGGCTTAAGCTTAATCCAGGATAATATAAGTGGTGCTAGCTCACTGTTGTTTCTTAAAATTGAGAATATTCCATTGTAAACATATACCAAATTTTAATAATCCACTCATGAATTCATAGGCACTTGGGTTGTTTCCATGACCTAGCAATAGTGAATTGTGCTGCCATAAACATCCAAGTGCAAATGTCTTTATTATAGAATGTCTTATGCTCTTTTCGGTCCCTACCTCTCACCTCTCACAAAAATACACTCAAGACGGTTAACAGACCTAAACCTAAGGCAGGAAACCTTAAGAATCCTAGAAGAGGATGTTGGGAAGACCCTTTCAGACATCGGTCTAGGCAAAGAATTCTTGAAGAAGACCCCCAAAGCAATCAATGCAGCAACAAAAATAAACAAATGGGATCTGATCAAATTAAAAA
>CAUYRT010045965.1:0-59944 GCA_963574885.1 Lepilemur ruficaudatus
GCTCCAGCGTGGGCTCTGGGCATGTCTCGCACGCCGGGTGCGCCGTCATTTCCTTTCTCCTGGGTTTGTGTGGCTGCTCTGACTGTCACCCTCTGAGACCTGCCTTTTTCACTCAACACCAGTGGCCTTTTGTTAGAAGCCTGTGCCGACTCCGTGCCTTTGCTCACGTAAATGACGCTGGGGCTGCTGGCGTCTTCCTAGAGCTGCTTCATCTGAGATCTCCCTCAGGGCAGAGTCCCCAGAGCACCCACGGCAGTGCCACGTCGTTTCTAGAAAGACTGTTCCCAGCGATCTGCCCCGTCCCAGGTCACGGTGCTGCCTTCACCCCTGGCCAGTACTGGACACGGATGACACAGCACAGGCTTGTGCGGTGACGCGTAACAAGGGGTACAGATGACATGCGTGCACATGCCAGATGCCACACAGAGTGATGCATGGTCACCTGCTGCGTTATGAGAAAAGCAAAACATATGAATGTGTTGAAAATTCGAAGCTCTTGCACCCAGTGGCGTCCCTGGGTGCTCTGCGCCGTCTCACCCCCAGGAGCCGCAGCTTTCCAGTGTCTGTGAATTTCCTCAGCTGCTCCTTTGTCCACAGCTATTGGGGTTTTCAGTGTCTTTTCATCGTTTTGAGATTTTTTTTTTTTTTTTTTGAGACAGAGTCCCACTCTGTTGCCCGGGCTAGAGTGAGTGCCGTGGCGTCAGCCTAGCTCACAGCAACCTCAAACTCCTGGGCTCAAGCGATCCTCCTGCCTCAGCCTCCCAAGTAGCTAGGATCACAGGCATGCGCCACCATGGCCAGCTAATTTTTTCTATATGTTTTTAGTTGGCCAATTAATTCCTTTCTATTTATAGTAGAGACGAGGTCTCGCCCTTGCTCAGGCTGGTCTCAAACTCCTGACCTTGAGTGATCCGCCGGCTCGGCCTCCCAGAGTGCTAGGATTATAGGCGTGAGCCACCGCGCCTGGCCTGTTTTGAGATTTTTAACTCAATCAATCCATTGCCAGTTTGTCTCTGGCAGTTGCCGAAACTGTTTTGGTTGCCTTGCGACGCTGGGGCGTTTGTGTTTGTAGATGGAGATTTTGGTTACTGTGGACACAGGCCCAGGCACCCTTCTACGTTGAGTCCCTCCCCAACGTCCCGATTGGAAACTGCAGACCCCAAGACCCTTGCCCAGCGGGCTACGGGAGACACCACCAGGCCAGGGGCATCGCCAGGGCCAGGACCCGAGCCTCAGCTTACCTTGCTGTCACCACGTCGCAGGGTGGCTGGGGCAGCGCAGGCGGGTGCCTGGGCTCCTCTCCGCACAGCAGGCCTAGAGCGGAGTGTGGTGCTCTGCAGGGAGCCATGGGGTTGGGAGGATTTCCAATTCAGGAGATGAACTGAGCTGGGACAGGTGAGGGCCTTGAAGTCCCCTCCCGTGGGGACCTGAGATGGCCTGGGGCTCAGCACTCAGCACCTGGTTCCATGGAGACCCTGCCCTCTGCTCCCTGCACTGGGGACACCAGGCTCCTGGCCCCGGGTAGGGGTGACCTGGGCGGGGACTCCTGGCTCAGACCCTGCTCCCCCTGTGCAGGGCTGACCGGGAAGGTCCCACTTCCCTCCAGATGTGCACCCGCCCAGGTGTGTGGTTGTCCTGCAGGAAGAAGGGGCCCTGCCATGGAGGGTGGGCTGATGTCATCCTTATTGGTCACCAGATCAACATCTAACTAGAGTTCTTTTTTTTTTTTTTGAGACAGAGTCTCACTCTGTTTCTTGGGCTAGAGTACTGTGGCGTCAGCCTAGCTCACAGCAACCTCAAACTCCTGGGCTCAAGTGATCCTTCTGCCTCAGCCTCCCAAGTAGCTGGGACTACAGGCATGCGCCACCATGTCTGGCTAATTTTTCTATATATTCTTAGTTGGCCAATGAATTTCTTTCTATTTATAGTAGAGACGAGGTCTCGCTCTTGCTCAGGCTGGTTTCTAACTGGAGTTCTGAGCCTGGGCTTCCGACCGCCCAGGTGGTGGCCTGCAGGAGGCCAAGTGTGGGCCACATCCTGGTGGGTGATCAGGCAATGTTCTCTCATGCCCCAGTTTCCCCACATCTAAGAGGGGGTCCCTGACCTTGAGGGTCTCTGCAGGACCTGAGATTTGGAGCTGGGGAGGGCAGGAAAGGCCCAGCTGCCCGGGGCCCCTAATCAGTTGGCTCATCAGGCCTTGGCCACAGAGAGGACGGTTAGGAAGGGCCTGTCCAGCTGGCAGCCATGTAACGGTGCCCATCTGACCCGTGGTGGAGACCTCAGGACCCGCCGGCGGATGTGGGGACAGTAACGTCTTGGAGAGCGGGTTGTCACGGGGGCCTGAGCTGTCTCCACAGGGGTGTCTCGGCCTTGGCCTGGGATCCCTGAGACTGGGCTGGTAGAGGTTGAAGGAGAGGGGGCCAGCGTGTCCCTTGGGAACCACAAAAGGCTCCCTCGAGGGGGCATCACTCATCCTGGCCCCACCCTGGGGAGGAGAAAATGCTGGGTTTGCAGCCAGGACACCAGGATCCTGCCCTGTCCCTGCTGTGGTCTGGGCGGGAGCCCCTGGGTGGGCTCAGTGGCTGGGCTGCAGTGTCCACACGGGGACAAAGGGAGGTGACAGTCCTTCCCTGTGGGTGTGCAGCAGGAACAGGGAGGGGGTGGCGCCCTGTCCTCCTCCTGGTCCTACCTTTTTGCCCTGACAGCAGGTGTGTGGCTGTCCCGTCATAGCCCACGCCCAGTGGGTCCGAGGCTCAGGTGAACCCTCCTCCTCCACTTTGCCTGGGTGACACCATGGCCCTGGGACCCTGCGGCCTCCTGCTGCTCCCAGCCCTGCTGGGTGGGTGAGCTGGGGGCGCTCTGCGGGGGGCAGCGTCTGCTCTCGCCGGAGCTGGGCCTCCTTCTGGAGCCTGGTGCTTACGCATTTCCGGTGTCTCCCATCAACCCTCGGGGGTGGGAGCCTCGCGGCCTGGTCCCTGGGACCAGGGAGCTTGAGCGCTGGCGGGAGCCAGGGTGAAGCTGGGGCGGGGCAGAGAGAGGGACACGTGCCAGGCCTTGCGTTCGGGGGCCTGTGTTTTCTCTGCACGGCCTGTGCCAGGGTGCTGGGTGGCCATCGGTGCCTGGGGGCAGAGGCCGGCACAGGTGCAGGTGGGGGTGGAGGAGCCGCAGCTCCAGCCCGTGGATCCCAGGTGAGGGGGGAGGAGGCCAGAGCCAGTGTTCAGCGCCTCCCAGCTGCCATTTATGGCCTGGGCGGGTCCCACGCTGCCACCAGGCCCCACCTGCTTAGACAGGGGATCCACCCAAGGTCACCCTGAGGCCTAGTGGGCGTGGACACCCCTCCCCCAGGCAGCCTCCCACCCCCTCATCCTGGGCCTGCCCTGTCTCCTTCTCGCAGGTGTCTCCCGTGGAGTTCTGCAACCAGGTGTGTCTCATAGCATGGGGAGGGGCAGGGGAGGCCTGGCAGGAGCCCCCAGAGGTGACACCGCGTCCTCCCCCTCCCCAGGGGCCACATCATGAGGCCCAGGGAGGCCACACAGCTCCTCCTGGTGGTTTCCACTCAGGGCTCTCATCCGAGGGGCTGGGGCCAGGGCCCTGCCAGTGGCTGCTGTTCTCCCGCAGTTGTGCCTTGTAGGGAGACACTCTGAGACCCGGCAAGCCACCTGCTGCGCCCCAACCCCCCCGCAGTCTCACCAGCACAGAGGACCCTCGTCTCAGTCGGTCCTCGTCATGGCCTCTGGGACCACTCCCCGCACTGCCCTGGCTTCCTGGGTTGTTCTGGTGCCCATTTTGGGGCTTGTCCTCCTCCGAGCCCCTCCCCGCACTCCCCCCTCTCCTGGCATGAGCGGCCCCGGCCCCCCGCAGCCCTGCCCGGCGTCCTCTGTTCCGATTTTTGGAGCACGGCGCTTAGAAACCAAGACCTGGGCACTGGCTGTGCGTGTGGCTGCTGGGGTGTTGTTTCTTCTGGGGGCGCCCAGCAGATGGGGGGCTGCGGATGTGAGAGGAAAATGCCCGAAGTGGTAGGGAGGGGTGTCCAGGGAAGGCTTCCTGGAGGAAGAGGCAGGGGGCCTCTCGGGATTCCCCACTATCGACCACTCCTCCTTTGGCTTAGGGTGTGGCCAGCCCCAGGTCTCGGATGCAGGGGGCCGAATCGTGGGGGGCCACGCTGCCCGCGCCGGCGCGTGGCCCTGGCAGGCCAGCCTCCGTCTGCGGAGGGTGCATGTGTGCGGAGGGTCTCTGCTCAGCCCCCAGTGGGTGCTCACGGCCGCCCACTGCTTCTCCGGGTGAGTGGGGGCAGGGGTGGCTTGGAGACTCACTCCCAAGCTGGAACCCTCTGGGCCTGTTTCCCCTTCAGCGGACAGGGAGGCAGCATCCGGCCCCATGGTCCCCAGGGCACGCCGCCCGCCACGCCGGCTGGTGCCTCCTGGGGAGTTTCCGGGCCGCCCAGCCCGAGGCTGCTGCTGTCTGCACACCCCCTTCCTCCCTCCGGCTGTTACTTCTTCCCAGGGAGCGAAAGCCCAAAACCTCCTCCTGGCCAGGCCCCCCGGGGCTGAAGTATGTCGCTGGCTTCCAGCTGAGGCGACAGGACCCCCAAGGTGGGGCCATGCTGGGCTTCAGCCTTTGGCACCCGGAGCAGCTGATTCTGGGCCTTCAGCCAAGGACGGAAGGGTTGGGCCTCAGGTCCTGGCGGGGCTGGGGTCTGGGCAGGCTCTGCGCCAACCTCGCGCCTCTGCAGTGGGCCACTCGCGGGGTGGTGACACTCCCACAGCCTCCCGGTCTTCCCCACCAGGTCCCTGAACTCATCCGACTACCAGGTGCACCTGGGAGAGCTCAGGATCACGCTGTCCCCCAGCTTCTCCACCGTGGGGCGGATCATCCTGTACTCCAGCCCCTCAGGGACCCCGGGCTCCAGTGGGGACATCGCTCTGGTGCAGCTGGGTGCCCCCGTGACCCTCTCCAGCCAGGTGCTGCCCGTGTGTCTGCCAGAGGCCTCGGCTGACTTCCGCCCAGGCACACGGTGCTGGGTGACCGGCTGGGGCTACACACGGGAGGGAGGTGAGGAGCCCCCACCCACCACTCTGCCTCCCCGGGGATGTGGGGACCTGTGGTCCCCTGCACCGGTGCCAGGCAGGTGCCCAGTTCCCCTGAATCCTGTCTTCCCACCCCAGTGCCCCTGCCACCCCCGTACAGCCTGCAGGAGGTGGAAGTCTCTGTGGTGGACACAGACACCTGCCGCCGGGACTACTCCAGCCCAGGGGGCAGCTTGGTCCAGCCTGACATGCTGTGTGCCCAGGGCCCGGGAGACGCCTGCCAGGTGCGCCTGGCTGGGAGTGGTGTGTGAGGGAGGCCCAGAGCCCTGGGAGGAGCCCCACCTCCCAGTGTCCTGGTCCCCCTTCCTGCCCCGCAGGACGACTCGGGAGGGCCCCTGGTCTGCCAGGTGAACGGCTCCTGGCTGCAGGCCGGCATCGTGAGCTGGGGCGAG
Source organism: Lepilemur ruficaudatus (assembly GCA_963574885.1). Taxonomy (NCBI): domain Eukaryota; kingdom Metazoa; phylum Chordata; class Mammalia; order Primates; family Lepilemuridae; genus Lepilemur; species Lepilemur ruficaudatus. The sequence goes on from CAUYRT010045965.1 coordinate 5,480, forward strand.
GGCTGCGGCCGCCCTGCCCGGCCGGGGGTCTACACCCGCGTCTCTGCCTACGTGGACTGGATCCGCCGCCACATCCCGGCCTCAGAGGGCTCAGGGTCTGCCCGCCCCATGCTGCCCCTCCTGGTCGGCTTCTTCCTCCCCGGACTCCTCCTCCTGCTGCTCTCCTGTACCCTGGTGGTCAAGCGCTCGCTGTGCCCAGCCTGGGTCACCCCTCCCATGACCCCTGACCCTCGGCCCCAACAGCAGTGATCCAAAGAGTTTCTTAAATAAGTTACTGTTTATTCCGTGTGGCTCCCGCCCTCCCCTTGCCTTGAGTTTTCTGCCTGGGGCTGTTACCGCGGCGTCCAACCTAAATCACCCCACAGACGGACGAGGGCGCCAAGGGGAACCCTGTGGCTGAGGCCCTGATGGACGGAGAGTCAGGCCCACTCGCACGGGGCCAGGCGTCTTACTGCACAGGCCGAGGTCCTCAGTGACGCGGCTGCTGCCCAGTCACGGATATTTCCGGAACGTCCAGGGAGCGGGAGGGGAACAGTGAGGGAGGCAGAGTGAAGGGGCGTGGCAGACGGACAAGCTCTCAGACCGTGAGCGAAGGTGACGCTGCTGCAGTGGCCTCGGGGACCACGTCTGCTACCAGCCAGGGCACCAGGGGCCCCGGCATGGGTTCCCTATGAAATCGTGGGCTGTGAGGACGAGGATGGCGCGGTGCCTTCCTCCTTGTGGCGGGTTTCTGGTCCTCAGCCTCGGTGCGGCCTCTCACTCAGGACTCCTAACCCGAGGCCCGCGCAGCCTCGGGGCAAAACTTGAAAAACCCAAACCTGAGTCCACGACAGGGCGGCTCCCGGGACTCCCTGGCACTCCCGGCTGGCGGCCTCCGGCGCCTCTCGCCCCACCGGGCACCCCGAGCCCAGCGCCAGACTCCGAGTGGCATGAAGGCCCCAGCTACACGGGCTGGTCCGCATCCTCCTCCGGGGCAGGGGTGGCTGGGGGGGACCCCGGCTTCTTCAGGGGGCCCTGGGGGACGGTGAGGTACAGCCCCCGCCTCTTCTCTGGAGGATCACCAGAGGGCGCGGGAGGCTCTGTTTCTGGGGGTGCCAGTGGTGCCGCGGCCCCCGAAGAGGAAGCTCTGGGTTCTGGGGTCACACCGTGGCCACTGTCCGAGAAAGTGTCTCCCCCGGGGCCCCCCAGGTCCAGCGGCTTGAAGGCAAAGTTGGGGACAGTCAGATGCTCTGCCCAGCAGGGGGCCGGGCCCCACCGCTCGCCCCTGGCCGCAGGGTCCCCTCCGGCACCTGGGCCCTCCACGGGCTCCAGGGTGTCCCTGTGGGGCACGGCCTCGCAGGATGGGGTCCTGCGCCGCAGGGTGGTGCTGCCCTCTGCCGCGGGGGGCCGGGTGGAGCCCTCATCTTCCGCAGGCGGGTCCACAGAGATGCAGGGGGGGCTCATCTTCTTCTTCCTCCGTGTGCCCAGGGCTGGCTCAGTCTCCAGGCCCCGAGCCTTGCCCTCTCCGGGCTCCGGGCCGTGCTCTCCGCCGCCCGGCTCCGCCACGGGCCACCGCTGCTCGTCTGCACGGCCCGGCCTGTCCAGGAAGCCCTGGGCGTCCACACTGCAGCGCCGGCATGGGGCCCGCTCGCCGCCTGGCACCCCAGGGCCACGGGGCTCGGCTGGGGGTGGCCAGGCGTGAGCGGCGCCGGTGATGTGGCTGACCTCCTCGTCCGCTGGGTCCTCAGCCTCTGCCTCGTCTCTGCCTGGTGCCGGAGGCCGGCTGGAGGCGCAGTGCTGTCCGAACATGGGCTTCCGGGTGCGGATGCTGGCGGGCCGCGAGGAGGCCCCCAGGGACGCCTGCCTCACTGGGGTCTTCTTGGGCTCCTCCGAGTCCAGGGCGCCATCCCCAGGGCTGTCGCCGCGCCCCTCCAGGGACTCGGTGTGCACAGCCTCCTGCAGGGCACGAGGTTGAGGTGAGGTGTAGGGCCCCAGGGAGAGCCCCTCCCACTGGCCTGGGGACACAGTAGGCTGGCAGCTCCTGGTGTGGGTGTCACTGGCCCTGTCTCATCCTACCTGCAGGCCCCCCAGGGGACAAGTCTGCACCCACCACTCCGTGTGCAGTCTCAGAGGGGAGGGCCCGGGAGGTCTGAGTCCCTGTGGGCAGAGCATGCCGGGACCCCAGGAGGCGTCGAGGGTCACCAAGCTGGGGCCCAGGCCACCTCTCATCCCCGACCCAGCTCTGCCCCTGGGGGTGGGATTCTCCCAGCAGCTCCCAAGATGGCAGGAACCGATGCTCTGGCTGCCACGGGGGTCTGCTGGCCCAAGGGGGGACTTGGGGTGCGGAGCCCGGCTGTTCTTTCCTGGGACACATGCCTGGGCCTGGGCTATGCCAGGAGCCTCCTGGGCTCCAGGCCCTGAGACCCACCAGGCGGCAGACAGAAAACTCTGGAGCCCCAGGGACACGGAGCCCGCCCTCCCCGGACCCCACTTTTGCCTCAGCTGCAGGGTGAAGATGGCTCCTACCTGTCTGCAGAGCAGCCGGCTGAGGCTGGGGGAGCGAGCTGTGCCCCGAGGGGATGCGGCCCTGAGAGTGTCGCTGCCCCTGGCTGGGGAGGACACCGCGGACGGGACCTGCAGAGAGGCGCAGGGCTCCGGGGGCGGCGAGTGAGCAGGGGCGGCCGAGCCTGAGGCAGGGACACGCCTGAGCCTCGCGGCCACCCCGTCCTGCTGCCGCTCCCCGGCCCCTGTCCCCTCCCACCCTGTGTCTCCTGCCGCCCGGCCAGGAGCTGTACCGGCAGGAGGGCCGCCCACGCGGGTCTCCATCTCCACCTCCTGCAGCGGGGGAGGGTGGCGGGCCGAGGCGGGTGCCACGGGCCGGAACATGTAGCTGTCGTTGGGCAGCGAGAGCATCCTGGACACGGACACCTTGCGCACAGCCAGGAGGCTCGGGGCGTCCAGGCTCTCCCGGGGCGAGGGAGGCGCATCCGCGTCGGGCCTGGCCGGGGCCTCCTGCGCCATCTCCAGCTCGATCTCGGCGTCCATCTCCGCGTCCTCGCGTGCCTCCTTGTTGCTCTCCTCCAGGTGCTTCATGAGCACGGCCACCACCACGTTGACCAGCACGAACTGGGCCACCAGCACGAAGGTCACGAAGTAGACGGGCGACAGGGCCGGCAGGTAGCTGAGGCAGTGCCGGTCCTCGCGGGTGCACTCGCGCAGTGTGTCCTGGGGGCGGGCGGCCGCGGGGCTGGGTGTCGCCGCCCCTCCCTCCCTCCCTCCCCTCGGACACACGGGAGCCGCAGCTCTGGCCCCACCGGCAGCCACGCGGTACCTTCATGATCCCGTTCCAGTTGTCCCCGGTGGACACGCGGAACAGAGTGAGAAAGGCCATGCCGAAGTTGGAGAAGGTGGCGTGCCGGCTCAGGCCCTCGCACGGGTTGTCCTCGCTGCACTCTGCCGGGGGGCCGCCTGGTCAGCTGGCCGCAGGGGCGCTGCCCGCACCCAGCCTCGCTCGCTGCCCAGGGACACGGGGCGGGGCCTCAAGGGCCCTGGGAAGGAGCTGGAAGGACCTGCCGTCTGTGGCCGCGCGTGCGGGGGCTGAGCAGGGCCCAGCGGGGCGTCGGCAGGTACCGAGCCCCCCCAAGGTGGAACACGCTGGGCTGGGACAACCGCCACAGCGCCTGCCAGACCGGGCCACAGAGGCCCCACGAGACCCCGCAGGCAGGGAGGGGACCAGTGGGGCCTGGGCTGTCTGTGATGGGGCCCCCCTGCCCTAGCCAGGGGTGGGGATCTTAGAAATTATTGGACAACCCAAAGGAACACGCAGCCAGCACCTGTCTCCTAGAAATCACGTGGAGCACGGGGGTGCGAGTGCGTGTCTCTGTATGTTGTGTATGTGTCTGTGTGCATGTCCGCACACGTGTGTCGCAAACTGGGTAGCAGGCCGCTGCGTGCAGCCTGAGCGTGCGCAGATACTCGTGTGGCGCCTGCGGCGGACGTCGGCCCCACGCAGCAAAGGGCTGAGGGGGCAGGGCCCCGGGCGAGGACACCAGGAAGCTTGTGGCTCCCCAGCCCTGCGTGGCCCATGGCCGGACCCTGCGTCTGCCCGGGGTGCGTGGCGCAGCCCCACTCACCGAGCCTCCCGAATAGCTCCACTCCCAGGGCAGCATAGATAAAAAACAGGAGCATGAAAAGAAGGCCAAGGTTCCCTACCTACACAGAAAGAAGCAGAAGGAGGTCAGGCAGCGGCCGCAGCTCCTTGTGCACCAGGCTCTCCCGGCCCCAGGATGGGGCAAGTCCCCAGAGATGGGCTCGGAACCCTGCTCTCACGCCCATGTCCTGCCTGGGCCCCCTGGGGCTCCTTGTCCCCACCAGGGGTCAGGGCCCCTCTCCCAGCACCCCCTTGCTACACCCACTCTTCATGCCCGACATTCCGGGACCCCCCACTCTCCCTGCCCGGCAGGTTCTCCTGCTCCCCAAAGCCAGGAGGATCTCTCTGGCGGCTCTGGCCTTCCCTGGGCAGGGATCACCTCCATCCCTGGCCTTTGCGTGCAGGGTGCTGGCTCAGCCGATTGAGGGCACCGCCACGCCCCGCCCAGCTGGACACATGCACACCCTGCCCAGCAGGCGCCCTGACCTGGCCACCCCCTGCCCTGGACGGCATCGAGCTGGCTGTGGCCAGGCCCTAACCCTCCCTCCTGTCCCTAGATGCCAAGCGCTGGGCAGAGGTCCCAGGAGTGCTTGGGAAGGCCCCGCAGATGGGCTGGGAGGCCACTGGGGTGGACACGTGGCGGGTGCATGGGCACACCAAGCCGCCCGTGGCACAGCGCAGCTGCCATGTGACCACGTGGCCAGATCACGTGTGCATGCCTGGGTGACACGAGTGAGGCCCCGCGGCCACGTCCTCTCGGGGACGCCGGCGGCTGACCTACCTGGGGCAGGGCTTGCACCACGGTGTCCAGCAGGGCCCGCATGCCCGTGGCCATCTTGAGCAGCTTCAGCACTGGCGGGAGCCGAGAGTCAGCGTGGCCGGCCCCTCGTCCCTCAGACCCCCTGCAGACACCCAGGCCATGGCCCGGCCCTGCAACCCGGGCGGGCAGGTGGCACCTACCGCGGGCGATGCGCAGCACGCGCATGATGCGGATGATGGTGGGGTTGACAGGCAGCGCGGCGCTGGTCTCGATCTCCTCCAGCGCGATGCCCACGATGGACAGCAGGACGATGGCCAGGTCCAGCTGGTTCCACCTGCGCCGCCCGGGTGCGGGGAAAGGGGGGCTCAGCACCCCTCACACACGCATCCTGGGGTCCCCAGTGCCCCCAGTAGCCTCACGCTGTCACCTCCGCAGACCCCCAGGGATGACGGGCTCCCACCTGCCTTCCAGGGCCCCACTCACACCTGTCTTTGAAGAACCGGCGGAACCCAAACGCCACGAGCTTCAGCGCTGCCTCGAAGACGAAGACGATGGTGAAAACGTAGTTGCAGTACTTCAGGGCCTCGTCCAGCGACTGGGGACAGGGGACCAGCTGAGAGGCCGGGCCACATCCTGTGTGCCACGCCCTCCCTGCGCACCGTCCCCTCTCCGCAAGCCACGCCCGCCCCTCCCTGGTGGCCAAAGGCATGTGGCAGCCTGCCCCCAGCAGGTGCCAGGTCAGCTCTTTGGCTGCTCCTGGCCTGCAGCCCCTCCCCCAGCTCCAGAGGGCACTCGGGCGGCTGCACGAGCGTCCAGCTGACTGAATCCACAGAAAGGTGCCCTCTGGTATCCCCTGCCCAGCTGAAGACCCCCATATCCAGGACGCTGCCCTGAGCTGTCGCCCAGCTCTTGCCCTCAGCCATCTGCAGCAACCCCAGCCCTGGCGCCCTGACCTGTCCGCAGACCACAGTGCCAGCCGCGAGCACTCGGAGCCTGCGGCTGTGCTGGGCCTGAGGACCTTCGCGGCCCTCTGCGGACAGCTCTAAGGGTAGGGTAGGACCTGCTGCCCTGAGTCCAGCTCCCGGCCCTGTTTACAGCCCAGGGCAGGGCCCAGGCCCCCCAGACTAAGCCTTCTCAGGTCCACATAAAACACTATTTGCACAAAGCTGAGTAAACAGACTGAAAGACTCCTATTCTGAGACCTCATCCTTCGTGGGGGGGAACATTCTGCTGGCATTGTCGGTGGAATCGGAGCACAGTAAGAATTCTCTGCTGTAGGCCCACCTCCCACCAGCCTCTCCCCACGTGAGACCCTTGCAGCCAAGCTGGGGAGGGTGCTCCAGGCCTGGGGGCCCTGGGCGTCCACACTGACCCCGGTGAGGGGTCAGCCAGCAGGCTCCCTGGTGCCGGTGGCGCCCACCTTGGGCTGGTTGTAATGCTCCATGGACATGGTGATGACATTGACACAGATGATGAAGGTGATGAAGAGATCCAGGTAGTGGCTCGTGCACAGCGTGTGGATGGAGCGGCGGGTAGGCGAGTAGTCGGCATAGTACGGCCGGCGCTGGGCCTCTGCGGGGAGAACAGCCGTGAGCGCTGGGTGCGGGAGGGCCGCCTGCGCCCGTGGCCCAAGGTCCCCACACTCCTCCCACCAGGTCAGACCTGAATGTGGCGCCAGCCCGGCCTGGGGGGGGGGGCTTGCTTGAGGCTGGGGAGGGGCCGTTCTAAGGGGGCTGGCTGGGCGGGAGTAGCCTCAGGAGTAGCCTCAGGGCAGGTCACCGGCCAACCTCCTGCTACACGGTGGCTGTGCCAGGCAGCCCCAGGAGGAGTGTGGAAGCTGGGCTGGCCTCCCCACATCCCACCTGTGTCCCCAGGCAGATGCTGCCTCCTGGGGCTCCCAGACTAGGGCCACCGCTGTGCCTTGGGGATTGGAACATCCAGGACGAGGGGCTCGGCAGGGTCACCTTCTCCCTGCCCATGTCCAGGTCTGGGACCCACGGGCCCCACTGGGGCAGAGACAGGAGCATGAGCCCCAGGATCCACCCGCCCTGCAAGGGGTCCCTGATGGCTGCCTGTGCGGAGGCCTGCAGAGCCTGGCCCATCTGGGGCCACTGACCACCACAGTGAGGCCGAGCTTCCTGGACCCCTGAACGCCCTGCCCCACACACGCACACGGGCTCCCCAGGGTGAGGGCTGAGCTGCCTGCACCCTGACCCGGCCCCGCCCGAGCCCCATGCTCCACAACGACATGCAGTCTCTGGAGAGCCCAACCCGCCCAGAGGGGCCGCCACGGAGGACCCTGGCAGCCACGAGCCGGCAGGGCTCGGGGTAGCCCCTTGTCCCCCTGGCGCCCTGCAGCGCAGCCGAGAAGCGACACACACGTGCACGGGCAGCGCTGGCCGGCGAGCGCAGCACCCCCTGCGGCCACCCTGCCCACCCTGTGGGCTGCCCAGAAGCGCGGCTCAGGCATGCGGGGCGGGGCGGGGCCGGTACCTGGGTTGGGGCAAGTGCCTGGAAGGACAAGGGCACAGTCTGAGCCGCCGCAGTGGTGGGAGCTCAGCGGGGCTGTGGGCGGGGCCCTCCCTGCCCCCGCGGGGCACTCATGGGCGAACCTGCCCTCAGCGCCTGGGTGGGGACCTGCGGGGCGTCTCATTTGTCCCCTGCTGCGCGGCACCCCAGGCCGGCCCCCATGCAGGCCCAGCAGGCGGTGGCGGCGAGCACAGCTGTTTGTGGGGTGGGGGCAGGGGCTGCGCCCTCTGCACGGCGCATGCCCGGCGCACGGCCAGAGGACGCACAGGTTACCGATCCGCCACCGGGAGGGCCTTACTCCTGCGCCTCCGCTCCAGGCGCCGCAGCCGCTTCTCCTCGCGCCGCCGCGCCTCCTCTGCCTCCTGGTGCTGCCGGCACTTGTGGAAGTTCTCGACCACGACGCCCACGAACATGTTGAGCACAAAGAAGCTGACGATGAGCAGGAAGGACACGAAGTAGAGCAGCATCCAGGGGTTGTGGTTCTGCACGGGCTGCGGACACGGTCACCGTGGGTCCCCGCCCGTGCGGCCCGCGGGGAGGCCCCCCCGACACCTGCCGCGGCCCGGGGACTAGCGGTTCTGCTCGAGGCGCCCCGCTGCCGCCCGGCACCTGCGCACCTGCTGGTCCACGCCCACGGCGTCCAGCCCGTCGTACATGATGTTCACCCAGCCGTCCTTGGACGACAGCACGAACAGCGACATCAGGGCCTGCGGCCGAGGCAGGGGTCACCGGCGGTGGGGGCCCCCGGACCGCGCCTCCCCCAGGGCCGCCCGCCACGCGGCGCCCACCTGGCCCAGGTTGTCGAAGTTGTACTTGCGCCGCACCCAGCGGTAGTGGGCGGCCCAGCACTCGGCCTTGGTGGAGACGTTGCGCGTGTCGCCGCCCTCGCAGTAGTAGAACTTCCCCTTGAAGAGCTGACGGGCGGGTGTCACCCTGGGGCCCGGCCCCGCCCCCCGGCCCGCCTCCCAGCTGCGCGTGCGCCCCACACCTGCACGCCCAGGATGCCGAAGACGATGAAGAAGGCGCAGCAGATGAGGACGATGTTCCCGATAGGCCGGAGCGACGAGATCAGCGTCTCCACCACCAGCTTGAGGCCAGGCGCCCGGCTGATGACCCTGCGGGGGGTGGGGACACAGCTGGGCCCAGGCGGCGGGCGTGGCGCACTCAGGCCCCTGACAGGGCGGCGCGTTGGGGAAAGGTGGGCCGTGGCCCCCCCACCCACCCGCCCCACCTCAGAGGCCGCAGCGTCCGCAGCAGGCGTAGCACGCGCAGGACACCCAGGATCTTGGCGCCGCCGGCCGAGGCCACGGCCACCACGATGTCGACCAGGGACACGAGCACCAGGAGCCCGTCCAGCACGTTCCAGCTGCTCTGCAGGTACGCACGCTCGCCCGACGCCAGGCCCTGCGCCACCACCTGGGGAGGGCGGGGCGTTGGGCAAACGGACACCCGCGAGGCAGGCGGCCCCACGCCCTCCCTGGACGCCCGGTGGTACCTTCACCATCATCTCGGCCACGAAGATGGCTGTGAAGACGTAGTTGGACACGCTGAGGAAGGCCCGTTCCTGCGGGGAGAGGAGGGCCAGGCTGTGTCCGCGCCACCTGCTCCTGGGGCTCTGGGCGGGCACGGGACCCCGGAGGCAGGACTCACGGTGCTGCCAGGGTCGATGTCGGGCCTCTCCAGGGCGATAGTGATGCAGTTGAGGAAGATGAACACGAGGACCACGTGGTCAAACATCTTGTGCGCGACAGTCCGCTGGCAGCAGACGCGGAGCCTGCGCAGGCGGCCAGATAAGTGGGCGGGGCAGCCCTGGCCACGCCCTGCCCCCAGCCAGCGGTCGGACATAAGAGCCGGCACCCGGTGCCCACCCGGTGCTTGCGCCGCCTGGGGACCCAGGGGTGCAGGGCCGCGGGAGCTGCCTGGGGGGTTGGGCTCCACGCAGCCCGCCCGGCTCCCTCACCGGTTCTGCGGGGAGAAGAGGTAGAGGGCCCAGGACTCGCGGCTGCGGCACCACTGGGGCTTGTACGGCTCGAGCACCTTGCGCAGGCGGAAGCAGCAGCTCTGGGGAGAGAAGGCCGCTCAGAAACCTCTGCGCCGAGCTCAGCCAGCCCTGCGCGGGCGAGTCTGCCCTGCTGCAGGCCTGCTCTTCCTCCCCCGCCCCGGAGCTCACCCGCCCCAGCAAAGGGGAGTAACCCACGCAGGATCCATGGGCCGGTGAGCAGTGCTCTGGGCCCTGGCCCTGGGCCCACAGGCGCTGCGCAGCCAGTGGATGACAAGCCCATGACCCCGTCCCAAATCCTGCTTCAGGGAACTGGCCCCAAGATGGGGGGTGGGAACGGCTATAGGTGGGAGGGCAGCGGCCATAGGTCAGGGGCGGTGGTCGTGGGTCAGGGGAGAAGTAGCTATAGGTCAAGAGCGGCCATGAGTGGGGCATCAGTGGCCGTAGGTGTGGAGTAGCAGCAGCGTACATGGGTCAGGGAATCAGTAGCTGTGGGTGGGGGCAGGGAACGTGGGTGGGGGGTGGTCAATGGCTGTAGGTCGGGGGGCAGAGGGTGTGTGGGGGGGTCAGTAGCCGTGGGTGGGGGCAGAGGACATGGGTGGGGGATCAGTGGCTGTGTGTCGGGGGACAGAGGACATGGGTCAGGGGGCAGAGGCTGGGGGTGGCCCACGCACAGCCCACTCACATCCTCTACGTCGTCGTCAAACTCGGCCGTGTCCTCCCGGTGGCTGTCGAAGCGCAGGAAGAGCTCGCTGGGCAGGGCCACCATCTGCCCGTTGCAGTCATGGCACTTGCTGGGCAAGAGGGCGGCCGGCCGCGGGGGCCGCAGGTCCAGCGTGCTGCGGTGGCCCAGGGACTCGGCGCGCCGCAGGGGGGTGGCGCGGGTGCCCTCGCCGGGCCTGCCGTCGTCGGCCTCGTCGTCCGTGCTGCCCTTGCCCTCGCCGGACAGCAGCGACTCGCGCTCCCCACGCTGGCTGCGGCGCTTGAGGCTGGGCGCGCGGCCCAGGCTGTTCCAGCTTGAGCGCCGGCTGCTCCAGGCGCTGTTGGGGCCCCAGGGGCTGCAGGGGGAGCCATGGAGGCTGGCCTGGAAGGGTGGGGGTGAGAGGGGCAGATGTGGGCCTGGGGCACCGTCCCCGAGCAGCCCCCCACCGTGTCCCCATGCAGCATGGCTCCCACTCATCGCCGGCATCGCAGCACCTGCGGGTGCCCAGGTGCCTGGCTGCACAGGGTCGCCTCCCTTGCCATGCAGATGGCCCCGCTGGGGAGACAGCTCCCTGTCCTGTTTTCATGAGGCGCGGACACAGCAGACAAGTGCCAGGCGCTCAGCAGCCCGGTGACACTCGGCTCTGTGCCTGGTGGCCAGCAGAGGGCAGGCCCAGGTTAACCTCGGGGCAGAACCAGCTCAGCTCAGAGCCAGCTGGGGCGCAGGCCATGGACGTGGCGTCTGGGGGAGCTTGCCAGACACAGGGCTCCCCAGATGCCATCCCGGGCTGCCGACCTGGGTCTCTGGGAGCCTGAGACAGTTTCTCGTCAGGCTCGGGACATGCAGAGAGGAGGTCCGGCTGCTGTTGGGAGATGTGCAACCAACCCAGACCCAGGGGCTTCCTTTGCCTCACTCAGACCCTGTCGTCCAACTCCTGGGTGTCCAGGAGCCCAGTGTGGCCTCCCAGACCCGTCCCCGTCCACCTTGGGGATGCTGTGGCTTTCCTGTCACAGACACACTTACGTGTCTTAATGTTTTCCCTGGCACTGCACCCCGCCCCGCACCTGTCTGCCGCAGGAGGCGTCTCCCTAGAGACGCCGGAGTGTTTGTGGCAACGCACGGCCCTGCGCCCTGCCGCCTCCCCAGCCGGTACCGTGCGCCTCGTCTGTGCCTCTGACACGTGCTGTGCTCTGCCGCTGTCACGGCACACGTGAGCTTCCACCCCTGCCAGACACCTGCACGCGCCTCAGAGAACACCCGGCTACAAGGGCTGGTTTATGGGGCGTAAGGGGAGTGCGTGGGGACCCTCACTCAGCTCTGGGGGGGCTGTGAGGACCCGGCAGGTGAAGCCAGGCGGGATCCCTACCAGAGATTTCTGGTCCCCCAGCTGGGGGTCCATAGAGCTGCCGCTGCCGCGCCGTGAGTCCAGGAGGCTGTGGGTCACGTCCAGGTGTGGGGAGCTCTTGGGGGTGGGCATGGGCGTGGCTGCCGTGCGCACGATGAGGGGCGGGGGCAGGCTGCCGCGGCCCTCCAGGGGCCCGTTGGGGGTCATGGCCAGCGCGTATGTCTTCATCTCTGCAGGGGCAGGGAGGTCAGTGGGTGGGTGCCCGGGGACCGGACTCCTCTGCCCAGGCCTTGCGCCGGGGGTCCTGCCATGCCAGGACCCACCCACTCTTCCACCAGCCTTGCCCTGACCGTGCACACGCGCACCCATGGCTCGGAGGTCTCTGAACTTGTCCAGGTCCTCCTCGAAGTGGGTGGACGTCTTGTCCTCGTCCGTGTCGGATCTGTTGGCGTCACCCTGAGTCCCACAAAGCACAGGTGGGCATGAGAGCCCTGGAGGGTGAAAGGGCCCAGCCTCTGACTCCTGCCCAGCACGCCTGGCTCCGCCCCTGCGCCTGGAAGCTGCTGTCCCACCCCCCACCCCCGAAAGTCCCCCCACCTCCGCCTGGAAGCCCTCCACCAGGATGGCCACCAGCAGGTTGAAGAGCACGTAGTTGCCGAAGGTCATCAGGGCTACAAAGTAGAGGGCGGCCCAGGAGGAGGTGGAGGCCATGCCGTTGTACAGGACCACGTTCCAGTCCTCCTGTGTCAGGATCTGGGCCGGGGGGGGGGGGCGGAGGTCAGCTGGACCCCACGACGTGGGCACTTCCTCAGGCCGGGTAGCTCTGGGCCAGCAGGAAGGCCATGCGCGCCCACCTCCCTGGAGGTGTCCTCACTGCGGCCCCAGCCTTGGCCCCGCCCCGCTTTACCTGGAACACGGTGACGATGGCCCACAGCAGGGAGTCAAAGTTCTTCCTGTCAGGGACGGTATCTCCGGTGTCTGTCTTCAGGCTGAACTTGCAGCCAAAGAGGTGCATGCCCAGGATGCTGGAGTGGGAAGCATGTGCTCAGCGGGCTGGGGGAGGAGGGCTGGGGAGGAGGGTGGAGAAGGGATGGGTAGGAGGGGGAGAAAGGGAGAAGACGGGGAGGAGAGAGAGGGAGGGGAGGAGGGAGGGGGCGCTGGGTCTGCCTGCTCTGGGCACCCTGAGCTCTCCCAGCCCTGCAGCCGAGCAGCTTCCACACTGCAGCTGAGAGGATTGATGCCAGTGGCGAGTGGACACCTGAGGCCCCCCTGGTTTTGAGCAGCAGCGGCACCTGCCTCACTCAGCCCGCTGGGTCCTAAGCCCCAGGCCCAGCCTGGCGCCCACGCTGCTCTTCCTTGAACACGGTCCCCGACCTGTCTGTCTGGGGAGTCACCCAGCTCCTGGCACACAGTAGGCGCCCATTCAGTGCTGCCTCAGTGAGGGAGGCAGACTGAGCTCCTGCAGATGTCCTGGGCCAGCAGAGGGGAGGGTCCTGCTCTCTGGGGGGTTCTGCACCCTCCCATGTCCCCAGCGGCCGCGGCTGCCCTGTCACGAAGGCCAGGCCGCCCTCCCGCCGCGCACCTGAAGATGAAGATGAAGAGCATGAGCAGCATGCAGAAGGTGGCCACGTTGTCCATGGTCTTCACCAGCACCACAAGCTGGCGCCGCAGTGCCGGCAGGAAGCGCACCAGCTTCAGCACGCGCAGCAGCCGGAAGGTGCGCAGCACTGACAGTCCGCCGTCTGCCTGCCCCACGATCTCCCAGACGCTGTGGGTGGCGCCGGGGGAGGGTCAGGGCGTCCAGTCCCTGATCCCAGCTCTCCTTGGGCCGGGAGCGGGACTGCCCACCCAGGAGCCACAGTGGCCTTGCTCCTTCCATGGCTGGGGAGCAGGTCTGGCTGCATCTAGGTGCCCACGGGGCCACGGCAGCATCTCCAAAGCCGCCGAATCAGCTGCTGGTCCCTGGAGCCCCGGGAGGCCTGGTGCTGGCTGGTCAGGGAGGGGTCAGGAATGTTCCCCACTGAGGGCGTCCTCCTGCCCTGCCCCTTCCAAGCCATGCCAGGCTGGTCTGTTCTTGGTTACTGTCCTCCCGCCAGGGCATGAGGCCCTTTCACCCCGAGGGCTCTGCCTCCTCCTGGGGGAAGGGGGGTCCCCTCAAATTCTCTGGACTCTGTGGTTTGTTTTTGTTGCAGCAAATGCCCCCAAAGCAAGTGGGATTTGGCCTTTTAAGCTGGTCTTTGTCACGAGGGCTGAGCCCTTAACAAGGTTTAGTCCCGAGACCAAAAGACCGTAAGCACTGGTTCTGTTCCTGCAGGGAAGGGCTCCGCCAAGCTCTAGAAACATCCATCTGGGTTGCAGCTGACAGCGTGTGCCAGCCGTGCCACAGGGAGAGCTATGTCCCAGGGAGGGGACTCTGCCCAGGACAGTCTGTAGCTGGCCAGCGTCCTGGGACACCCCCTACCCCCGCCGCGGCTGCCACTAAGTGCTGTCCCCGGTGCGTCTCCCTGGGGACGGGGCTCCGGGCACAGGCACAGCCCCCCACTGGCCCAAGCAGGGGCCGGGACCCACCTGATAACGACGATGACGCCGTCGAAGATGTTGTAGGGGTTGCGGGCGTAGCCCAGCGGGCCGCAGGCCAGCAGCTTCAGCAGCATCTCCAGGGCGAACATGCTGGTGAACACCACGTTGCTGATCTCCAGGGCGTTGGTCAGCTCGTCGGGCTGCGGGCGACGGGGCCGTCAGGGCGTCCGCGGCTCCCACCCCGTGTGGCGCCAGTCTGGTTGTGGGTCCGGCCTCAGCGAAGACTGAGGGACCCGTGGCCTGTGGCGGCCGCTGTCGGGCAGGACCCCAGGGACGTCCCACCCGCCCCCCTGCCCAGGGCCGCCAGGGCCACCGCAGTTGGGCTTTCCCCGAACTGCTCCACGGTGAGAGATGACGGGGCAGTGTCAGCCCAGAAAGCCCAGAGCGCCTCGGCCGTCACCAGGGGAACGTGGCAGGGGTGGTGGCAGGAGCTGGCCCAGTCCCCGCGGAGGGTGGCCTCTCCCTGTCGGAGGCCAGCTCTGCCCTGGCCCCTGGGCAGCCGCGCGGGGTCTACCCATCTGGGTGACGCGGGGGGTGCCCAGGCACCTCCCCGATTCTCCCTCTTGGGCCCAGAGTCGTCCTCACGGGGCCTGCCCAGCTGTATGGCAGGTGAGCACCTCGGCCCGCGCCTCTGGGCACCCTTGTCCTGGGGGTCCGCGGGGGTCTCGCTGCCCCACCCACACTGGGAGGCACCGGAGCGGGAGGCACGGGGTCTGTGCCGCAGAGGCCCAGCCCACAGGGAGCTGCGACGGATTCCTATCCCTAACTCCACGGATACTCCACCGCCCTGTAAGAGGCCGAGCTCCCAGGACGCGCGGGCGCTCCCCACCGCCCACCAGCCCGGCTGACCCGCACCTGCTCGTGGTGCTCGACGCCCATGCTCAGCGTGTTCACGAGGATGGCCGCCATGATGCCGCGGCTGAAGTACTTGCTGTCCACGATGCGCCGCAGCTTCCCGCCCACGGACGCCCAGAGGCGGCACAGCCTGCCCGGCTTGCCGGAGGCCACCCGCCGCCGCGCGCTGCCCTGGCCCGGGGAGCCCGCCGTAGGGGGCGGCTGCACGGGGTCATGGCGGTCGCCGTGCTGCACATCCTGCGTGAACTCGTAGACTCCGTGGCCGTCCGAGTCTCCGCTCTCAGAGCCGCTGAACTCGAGCTCAGGGTCCTCCAGGGCGCTGGCGCAGTATGGGCAGCTCTTCAGCTCGCAGGTCAGCGTGCCCGCCTGGGGGCTGGGCAGCGGGCAGGGCACGCTCAGGCCCGACAGGTGGCTGGGGGCGCGGCCCAGGCCTGCAGGCAAAGGGCACGGATGGGCCACGCTTAGCCACAGTGCGACACGGCGCCCGGGGGCCCAGCCACGTGGGCCGTGGTCAGCAAGTCCCCAGACGTCCACCCGAGCCCTAACCTCTGGCACCTGTGCGGGGACCAGGTGTGAAAACAGGGTCTGTGCAGGTGAAGCTGACAGAGATGGTGTCACCCCAGAGCACAATGGGCCCCAGCCACAACAGGGGCGCTCACGTGGACAGAAAGTAAAGACGCACGCACGGGGACATGTCACGGGCTGAGGGCCACCGACGGCTGCCAGAAACAGGAGGCAGGGAGGGTCCTCCCTGGAGCCTCCAGAAGGAGCCAACCCCGAGACACCTGGACTTGGGACTTCTGCCCCAGAACCGCGGGACGTCACATTTCTGCTGTCACGAGCCCCTCTGTTGGTGGTGTCATGCTACAGCAGACACAGCCACCTGGGGACGTTCTCATACACATGCACCTGAGCACATACGCACCTGGGCACACAGCCGTGCACACCTGGGACACACACCTGGGCACACTCACATTAACTCCTGGGTGCACACACACCTGGTGCACTCATCAACAGCTGGCTGCACACTGGGGCACATAAACCCAGGTACACTCACACCTGGGCACACGTGCCTGCCCTCTGCAGCCGCCGTCTGCCGCAGGGCCATGCCGTCCACACAAACGTAACACAGGCCACGTCCTGGTTGCCCCTACACACAGGTGAGTTGGCCTCAGCATTCGACTCAGCCCATCTAAACCATCATCACTCCCACACGGAACTTTTGCAAAAATGGCCAACCGACCCGTGACGCCTCTTCACGCCAAGTGCTGGCGGCCGCGTGTAACTCTCATGCCAGCACCATGCTGCGGTTTCGACACCCACAATTCAAGGGCCGCGCAGGGCCAGGAGCCCCTGCCCACCCCACGCTCGCCTGGGCACCAGGGTGTGAGACACACGGTGTCCGCCACCCTCGCTCATGGCATGGCCCCACTGCAGTGGACATGCACGCCCTCGCTGCCACCCACACGTCTGCACGCATGGCCTGGGAGCAGCTCCAAGTGCACACGGCCCAACCACTGGGGGTTCCTGCGCCTCCCACTCAGCTGTCGTCCCAGATGGGTGGCGCCAAGGCCCTGGGCAGGAGGATGCTCTGGCAGCCCCTCTCTCCCCAACCCCTAGTGATGCTGTGACTTTGCCTTCCCCTACTCCCGTCCCAGCCTCAATCTCCCCACCTAGAAAGAACGCCAACCCTGACGGCCACTAAAGGCTCTGCAAGTCTTGCAGGGAAGTGGCCGGGCCAGGACAAGGGCATGAGGCCCCTCTCGGGGCTGGTCAGGGCAATGGATGGGGCCCTGAGGTTTCTACCACCTCCCAGCGCCTGGAGCTTGCTACGGACAGATGGACGCAGGGTCCCCCCCCGCCTTCTTAGGGGTAGCCGGGGCACAGCGGACCCATTTAAGAAAGGTGGGCTCCTGGGATGCCCGGCTCGGGGACATACTGGGGCCCTGCCCCGCCCCTGCCTGGGTCCTGCCGGCCTCCTCCGCGGGGTGGGGCTGGCGGTGCTCACCGTGCTCCCCGACCACGTGCTGGATCTTCTCGTAGGCATCGGGGCTGCCCAAGCTCAAGGGGCTGTGCCCTCTGGTGCTCGGTGGCCCGCCAGGCTGCGTCCCCTGGGGCGTGGGGCTAACGCCGCCTTTATCGCCACCTACCGCGGAGGGCAGGATGGTGGGGTAGTTCATGGCACCCAGCCCCGTGGCCAGCTTGAGGCTCGCGGCGGCAGTGGCCTCGGCGTGGGCCACCCGGGCCCTCTCCTGAGGCCCCTCCACGTGGCAGTCGGCGTGGTAGATGCTGTGCACGGACTCTGCGTCTGGTGGCCCCCGGCCTGGGGAGGCTGGCGAGGGGGGTCCCCCTGCCCGCACTAGCCTGGTGTCCCCGGCGCCGGGCTCCGGGCCGGGCCTGCGCGGGCTGCCGTGGCTGAAGTGGTAGTGGTGGTGGTGGTGGTGGTGGTGGTGGTAGACCAGGTGGTGCACGGAGGCCGCGCGCCCGCCCGCCCGGCGCTGCCGGTGCCCGGGGCCCTGGCTGTGCGGGACGCTGCCGGGGTCCACCTTCTTGCGCCAGCGGCTCTGCCAGCGGGCGTAGAGGCGCAGGCTGCGCCGTTTGACCTTGCGGCAGATGTGGCCCACGTACTTGAGCAGCTCCTCGTAGCAGCTGCCCGGCTCCGAGAAGCTGGCCAGCGTGCTGTCGTTGGACAGGTGCCGCGCCCGCTGCTCGCGCATCAGCCGGCTCTCCCGCTGCTTCGTCTCCGAGAACTGCGTGGCGATCACCACCAGGCACAGGTTGATCATGAAGAAGGAGCCCACCTGTGGCCGTGGGCGGGCGGCTGTGAGCCAGCGCAGCCCTGACGTGGCTCAGCCCCGCCGTAGCTGCCCACGCCAGGGCCAGGACGTGTGGGGAATGGGACCAGAGGGGAAGCCCCGTGATGGGTGGGGTCCCTGCGGTGTCACCCGCTGATCCTGGTACCTGGAGCAGGAAGCACAGAGTAGGTGCCTCCTGCCCATCTGGGGGATGGAGCGGAGACCTGGAACCTCGTTTCCAGGTGGTCCTTGTTGCTCACCTCTCCTCCTGCAGCCGTGTCCTTGGCAGGATGCTCTTGACTGTGGCCACCGTCCCCTCCCTGGCCCCCTGCTTTCCTCCTTAGCCTGGGTCACTGTGCAGTGACCCCTGTAACATCCAAGAACGAGGTGGGGACGTCTGTCTGTTTTTGTTACCTGCTGGGTCCTTGGGGAGGCTCTGGCACACCCAGGGCCGCGCCACTGTTTTTTGGCCAACTGACTAACCCAACCTGCCTGGACACAAGGTCACCGAGAGGGCCAAAAGAGGGACACGTCTGGGGCCACGTACACGGTGCACAGCTGTGGCCCTGAGAGGTGGTCCCGGCTCTTCTGCAGCCTCTGGACGGCACCAGGGAGGTGGGGGCTGCACGGCCCTCCCGGCATCTCCAGCCACAGCCCACCCGGCCAGCCTGTCCTTGTCCCCGTCCCCTCCCCTCCTCCCGCTGGGGGCTGCACAGAAACGCCTCCACCCACCCCGGGACCCCTCACTGCCTGCCTCTGCCCCACCCTACCCACAACACCCCCGTGTGGATGCCGTGCGCACTCACGATGATGAGCAGGATAAAGTAGATGAAGTTATAGAAAGAGTGGGCGTCCATGACGTAGTACATGATGTCCACCCAGCCCTCCAGCGTGATCACCTGCGGAGGGCGGCGGCGGACAGGTAAGCCCTGCACCTGCTCCCCTGCCAGGACCGCCGGTGGCCAGCGCGGCTCCTTTCGGGGTCCCCGTCCCGCCGTCTCGCTGCCCCACTGTGGACGGGGAGCCGAGGCCACAGGCCGCCCCGCCGAGCCCGGCCCCGCGCCCACCTGGAAGATGGCGATCCAGGCGTAGCCGATGTTGTCGAAGTTGATGGCACCGTTGTGCGGGTTGGAGTCGCCCGAGCGGCACACGTTGTAGTACTGGTTCCAGTTGATGCAGGCGTTGCGGGCCGCACCGCTGGCGCCCTCAGCCGGGGGCTGCGCGTAGGCCTCCCAGCCCAGCGTGCACGGCACGCGCAGCTCGCGGCGGCCAGGGATGTGCGAGCACTTCTGCATACCGTTGTCGCGGCGCGCGGAGCAGATGAACGGGTTCTCCTCGCCCTCCTCCGTCTGGTAGTACGGCCGCAGAAAGGTCAGGTTGTTGTTCCTGGGGCAGCGGCACGGCTGGGGTCAGGGTCAGGGGGACCATCGGGGAACCGCGGCGCTGCGCGTGCGCCATCCCCCGCCCCACTGTGCCGCCCCCGCTCGCCGGGGCCCCTCCTCCGACCTCTCCCAGTGAGCGCCTGCAGGTGACACCAAGACCCAGAGAGCAGAGGACGCGCCCGTGGCGGCGGCGCAGGGGCTCGCGGCACTCATCTTTGCCCAACCCTGGCGCTGGGGGCATCTGTGGGGCCTGGGGAGGAGCCCTCAGCACTGCAACCCCCTCAGCCCCGTCTTCTTTGGGGGCGGTCGCCCCAGCTGCAGCGAGGCAGCAAGGGGAGGTGGGAAGTGCCAGCCAGCGTCTGCAGAGCACTGTCCTTAAGGCAGAGGCCCAGGATGAGCTCGGTCTCCTCCAGGTAGGCCTCCTGGACTGGCATCAGAGCCCCACTCCTGGCTCCTCCAGAGCTCGCCCCGCAGCACCTGACCTGCCACCTGCCGGCCTCGCCCAGCCTGCCCTAGGGGAGCCCTGAGCTCGTGCCTTCCACGCACACAGGGGCTCCAGGGCGCCGCCCACCTGCCGGGCACCTGAGGCTACTGTTTCCCAGCCCCGCACGAGGCCATCCCACAGGGCCTGGGAGGCAGAGCAAGCTGGCTGTGCAAATGGGGTCAGGTGCAGAGAGGTGAACGTGCACCCCAACCCCGGCGTTTCACCCCGACAGGGACAGTTTCTGATGCTGAAGGCAGCACAGCCTCATCCCAGACGTGGTGGGGCAGGGGGGACAGACACACAACCACGCGGGGGACTGAGACACACTTGACAGAGTCCCACTTTCAAACTTGTGTTTCAAGAAAAGCGGTCTGGGGGCGGGGCCACTGGAGGCAGAGCCTGTGGGTGGGCGGGGCCTGGTGGGCGGGGCCACCAGGGCGGAGCATGCGCACCTGACGAAGGTGCTGTCCAGGAAGCAGCGGTTCCGCAGCAGGCCGGCCCAGAGCTGCACGCCCACGATGCCGAAGATGAAGAAGACGAAGAAGCAGAGCAGCAGGACGTTCCCGAGCATGGGCAGCGTGTCCAGCAGCAAGGTGACCAGGATGCGCATGCCTGCGGGCAGGGGCGGCTGAGCCCTCCCGGCCTGCACAGGTGCGTCCGTGCCACTGCACTGGCTGGCGGCCCCCCAGCGACCAAACCCCCCTCAACAACACTCTCGGGCCAGACCTGCACCCAGGGGGGCTGCAGCGTCCAGGGGAGGGGCAAGGGTCTGGCCATGCAGGTCTCCAGGTCCTCAGGTGACCCAGGCTGTCTGAGGCCTCCTCAGGGGACCGGCAGCATCTGCAGCTGCCCTGGGGGTGTCCAGCAGGCTCGGGGGGCAGGGAGCCTTTTGTTGCACTCCTAGTAAGCACACTGAGGCGGGCAGCAGCGTGGCAAGGGGCGCTTTAGAAGCCCTTGTTCCTGGGTGCTGTGGCTGAGTGAACTCAAGACTAACCCCGGCAGTGGGTCGGCCAACACCTTGAGGGTCCCTTGCTCCTTCCCGGGCCTGCCTTCCTTCCTGAACTCAGGAAGGACGAGGCTCCTTCTCCCAAAACCTAAGCAAGGGCTGGGCTAAGGCTTCAGGCAGAGCCCTGGGCCACGGGGCCGGGTACTAAGGTCTCATGGATCAGCCCCAGGGGTGGCAATGGCAAAACAGGCCCCTCACAGCATGGTGGTGAGTCAGAGCCAGGAGGGACAGTGAAGTCTCAGAAATGGCCAAGAGGAAGAAGTTCACTGAGGACAAAGAATCAGTGAGCATTGCCCTGGCCAGACAGCTGACTCAGAGATCACAGATGATCCACAGGTCAGAGTGGACTCCAGGCAGACAGAACGGGATGTAGCCCTGGACATGTCCTGGGACTTATTATGAGAAGCATGTGGTCCTGTTTGTGAGAGTTACCCTCCATGGGGCAGGAGCATGCCCCGCAGGGGGAGGCCAGGCTGCCGGCAGCAGTTTTGGCCACTCGGGAAACTCAGTGAACACTGGAGGAGGCTCTGCTAGGTTTCTTCACTCCGCCAACACGTGGGCCCAGGCAGAGGTCGCCATTGGCTCTGTGCTGAGCAGACTGAGCACGCAGGGGATGCCGGACACAGGGCTCAGAGCCACACATGCACCACCCCACCTCACTCGCCATCGCTGGGGATGGAACCGCCACACCCGCTGTTACAGCTCGGTAAACTGGGTTGCACAGCGCGGGAGCCCTGCCTGACCTGCAGGGGTTGAGTCAGGCAGGTGGGGCGAAGGAAGACTCAGGGCCAACAGTACAACCCCGGCCACCTGCCCTGTCCTGGGGGGTGCCACTTTGGCGTTAGGGGGGCTGTTGTAGGACAAACCCTGAGCACCAAGGCCACCCAGGCTGGGTAGCCGGAAAGGCTGTGTGTACCCCACACGCATGCAGGTGTGCACTGCGTACACGTGTGCAGATCTGCACATGCCGGTTACGCAGCCTCACAGGCACCCCCAGCCCAGAAACGGAGCAGCTGACTCAGCCCCGCACTCAACGCCTCCGAGGAAGACCCCAGACCACCGTGGATGCTGGGGGGGGACTGGTGTTTGCACAGAATGTTTCCTGGACACTTCCCCCCACCCACTCACGCACGCACACGGAGGTCCTCTCCACCTGGCCCCCCTCGCAGCTGCTGGCCACGGCCTGGAGGGTTTCTAGCTTCCCTAGGGAGCCAGCCCAGACCAGTCTGCTTCCCATCTCCCGCCTTGGGGGTGGAGGCGGTGTCAGGGTGGGTGACGGGCAGATGTCCTCCTCGATCCTTCCGAGCTGGGAGACAGCACGGGCCCTCAGCTTTGCCGCCTCCTCTAGGAGGGAGGGGTGGCTGCAGAGCTGAGCCACACTCCCCAGTGTGCCCCCACCAGCCCTGGGCCCCACTGGGGTGAACCAGATAGCAAAGCCACCAGGGATCTGTTCAGCCCTCAGCCTCACCTAAGATGCCAGACAGATGAGGAGCCCAAGGTTCAGAGCAGTCCCTGTCACTTGAGCTATGGGGGTCAGGACCCTGCAAATCCTGACTGCAAACCACACCAGCCAGCTCGATCTTCCTTAGGAAAAAGTGGCAATTCCCATAGGGCCCAGGGAGCAGGGCCAGCCTCCCATTCCCAGTGTGGGAATCTGCGCTGGATCCAGAGTGCCTGGGAGCCATCACCTCCCAGCGCCGGGCTCCGTGGGGCTGGCGGGCCACTCGGGCCTGCCTGTGTCAAGCTGGGGTGCTTACTGGGCACGCGGTTGATGGCCCGGAGGGGCCGCAGGACACGCACGGTCCGGATGGCGGAGAGGCTCACGTTGTGTCCGTCCAGAGAGTACTCCATCATGCTGGGGGCAGAGCAGGGGCTCAGTGAGGGTGGGGTACAGCGGGGCCCAGGCCACAGCGCTCTCCATGGAACCCCCTGGGCTGGGCCCCGAGGCGGGAGGAGCACGACCCTGTCACCCCTGGGAGACCCCTCAGGACTCACCAGCCACCCTGTGTGCTCCCAAGGGCCCGCACTGGCCCGAGCCACCTGCCAGACCTCTGCCCTGGAGGCAGGTCTCCAGGGTCCCTGACGGGCACCCTGGTGCCATCTGGCCCCTCCAGAGCACACGCCCACCGGGGTGGGGCAGCCCCGTGGGGCCGGGGGCTCTCTCTCCACCTGGCCAGGGCCCCGAGGCCACCCCCGGGCTTCCCCGAGCCCAGCTGCGTGGCGGGCGCCGTACCCTGCCATGACAATGAAGAAGTCCAGCCGGTTCCACGTGTCGCCCAGGTAGCACTTCTGCCCGAACAGCCCCAGGGCCACCATCTTCACGGCCATCTCCGCGGCGAAGAAGGCGAAGATGAAGTCGTCGAAGGCCTGGCGGGAAAAGGGGTCAGGCAGGGGCCGGCCACAAGGGGCCGCCCGTGCCCCCCACCCGCCAGCCACCCACCTTCAGGATGGTGCAGCGCTCGGAGCGGCACTCCACGTCCTCGCAGGGCCGGAACATGCCCAGGGTCACGCAGTTGAGCGTGATGACCAGCATGCTCACCTGCTCAAACCACGTGCTGGCCGCGGCGGGTTAAGGACCAAGCAGCAGCAGACCACGCCGGCCCCGCACGCCCACCCGCCCCGCCCCACGGGGCCCACGTGCGCACCCCGTGAGGGGGGTCCAGCGGGGGTGGCGACCTCAGTGCCCTGGGACCGTGGGGCTGCGCCGGCACAGCACCTGTCCATGCCAACGGCGGCCACCAGGTGGCGCCAGGGCTCCGCGTCGCAAACGTGAGACGTCCAGGGCTCCACTGCCCAGATGGGGTCCAGGCTGTGTGGGGGGTGGGGGGGGCTCCCCAGCTGGGCGGCCACAGGCAGGGTGCCCCACAGAGCTGGGAGCAGCCTGGGCTGGGGGATGTGGCGCACACCCACCTACCCCACCTGCCACTGCCATCGGAACCCTGTCCTGCCCTGACATCACCCTGGGGGTCTGGGCAAGACCAGCCACCAGCGCCCACAGGAGGGGGCGGGCAGGGTGACCTTTCTTAAAGAGGTTGGCATCTGGAAAACACCAGCTTGTCGGCAAACAGCCCTGCACCCCCACCTTCCCAGAGGAGGAGGGGACCCAGGAGGGCGACAGGGATGGGCACCCGCCCTCACTGCTGGCTTGCGGGGCGGCTGGCGGCAGCTGGACTCGGGCCTGGGTTCCCAGGTGACCTTGAGCAGGGCGCCAGCCTCAGGTGATGGCAGCAGCTCGGGGTCCCGCCCAGCACGTGGCCACACTCGACAAAGCACCACCGCTGTGGCGCTGGGGTCGGGGGTCTGGGTGGCCCCAACGCTTGGAGGTGGCGGGTCCAGGGCAGCTGTGACCAGCCAGGGACTGAGATAAGCTCAGGAAAGGTTCAGGTCTCTCCAGGAGGTAGAGGGGCTCGGCTACTGGGGGCTTCCCTGCTCCCCATCCATCAGGGGTCTGGAGCCACCCTCACCTGCACTCCATCTCTGAGGGACCCCGCAACTCCCCAGGCCCCAGGCCCCTCTCCCCTCCCACAAAGTCAGGCCCCCCACCCCAGCTTCCTGGCCAGTCAACATTCCACGGCAGGCTGCACCGTGGCCGCGGGCCACCAACGTAATTACATGTTCCCGCCAAGAGCGCGTAATTACACTTAATGGATTCAGCCCTAACAAGTGCCTCCGCTGTGCGTGGCTGCGGAAAAACAGAAATCAGCCTCCCGCTAGGGCAGCGAGGGCCGATCCTCCAGGCGCCGCCGTGCTGCCAGGCCACAGTGGGCACCTGCCCCCTCCCCCGGGTGGGGGGGCTGGGCTACAGGTTGTGCCGCACACCACGGCGCACCCCCCACGAGCCCAGCGGGTGCAGAGCGTGCCACTTGCTCGCGGGAGTGGGGACAGGCCTCCTTGTGTGCCGTCTGTGCCAGGCTGGACCGGGAGGCTGGGGGGGGCAGGCTGTGCTCATCGGGTGGCCGAGGAAGTGGTCCTGGGCATCTCCGGGCCCCCTGACCCAGCGCCAGCCCCAGAGCTGCAGGGGTAGGCAGGTCCGCCTCCCGCCAGGGCACATTCCCGCAGAGCGTCGGCTGCGCACTGAGCGTCCATGTGCATCTCCCAGGGCTGCAATTTCCCGGGTGGGGGGTGTTGTTCCAGGTAAACAGAACAGGCTGTGTGGACGACCCACTGCTTGGTGACAAACACCCGCCACTCCCTGCCAGGGGAGGACGTGCTGCCCGGCCAGGAGACAGGACCCTGGCAGAGGGGAATCAGACCTGGGGGCACCCTGGGTCTTGCAAGTGGCAAGACACCCTCCCCGCAGGAGGGTGGGGTACCCACCCCGCAGCCCAGGGCACCCTCCCTGCAGCCTGCCCTGACCCCTACAGGGAGGCAGTGCAGCCCAGCCAGGCCCCCATCTGACCCCTGTCCCACGGAGGAGCTGTCCATCCCTTGGGTGCCTGGGACCCTTCCCTGTCCATCACCCCAAGTTCTCTGCCCACCCCGGCTGCCCTCCGCCCCTCGGACACGGGGACCCAGGACTGAGACCTGCCTCCTGGCGGCCTGTTTCTCCTGGCAGCCTGCGCCACGTCCACTCAGACTACCCCAGAGACCCCCTTACAAGGACACCCAGGCCGGATCTGGGGTGCCCTGACCTTGAAGGCCGTCCGGACACGGGCTCTACTGTGAACATTCTCGCCCTCCCTACGCCTGGCCTGCCTGCCTGCCACGAGGGTCTCCTGGCCAGCATGCACCAGCTGCTTGCCCTGGCAGTGACCTCCCCCGGCAGTGACCCCCCCCAGCCACCGCAAGACTTTCAGCCCCAGCTAGAGCACGACTCCCCCCCAGCACTGAAGAGGCTCTGGTTTCTGGACCGGCCCAGACCCCGAAGCGGAGGGCCCAGTGGGACAGAAGAGTCCTGGGCTGCGTACTGGGAGCCTGGCCGGGACCCCAGCTGTAAGGGTGGAGCCAGGCCCCATGACAGCTGCCCACGCCCTGCCCATGGGCATAGGGGCTGGCAGGGGTGGGTGGTGCCCCAGCCACTCAAGGGCAGCCTAGCACAGGGTCCGCAGGCCACGGTCCTGACATGATACCTCGGAGGGCCAAGACCCTTCCCAAACCTTGGCAGTCAGGCACGAGGGGGCGGCCAGGAGGGGGCCGGAGGCCGGCAGGTCTCACCCACCTCTAGGACTGCCTGGCTCTGGCAGGGGTGGGGGCCATCAGGGCTAGTGAAGCCCTGCACCAGCAGAGTGAGGCTGGGCCTGCAGGTGCCTCCCTCGCTCTGTGCCAGGGACAACAGCAGTGCCAGCTGCCAGGACTCACGGTACTTTGCAGATGCCAGCTCACCCTGGCTGGGGACCAGAGGACGCCAGTGCACAGACACCGAGAGCCTGCTGAGGCCACACGGCCGGGCCGCCCAGCCGAGCACCCGCTCGACTCTGCAGGGTCCCTGCCCAGGGAAGACCCTCTGCCTTCCGCACCCCAGCACCCAGCCCCAAATCAGACCTGACAACGTGGGGAAGGGCTCCACGGGTGCCCCAAGTTGCAAGGGCCCCGTCTGTGCCTGCGGACACAGCTCTGGGGGACGGTGCCAGGGCAGTGCCCAGCGGGTCCTGGAGGCTCCTGGCAGCAGAGTACAGATGGGCAGAGGCGTCGGGGCCTCCTCAGCCAAGCGGGACAGGCAGACCCCAAACCCCCAGCCCTCCCCACCCCGGGCAGGGGCGCCAGCACCCCATGCGACTCTGCACAAAGAGGGAGCGGCCAGCCCAGGCCCCGTGTCCCGCCCGGGCAGAGAGAGGCCAATCAGCTCACGGCCCTCGTGACTTGCACCATCCCTGGTTGCGCTCCCGTGGGCAGCTGAGCACAGGCAGCGCCAGCTGGCCACGTCACACGGAGCCTGGTGACTTCGGAAGCTTAATTACACAGACGGAGTTTCTGGGTTTTAATTAAAAATTCTTTCAGGTTTTGAACCAACTTCTACATGTTAGAATCAACGTCTGCTGCACGCCGGGAGCCAGGCTGACGCGCGGCAGCGCTGGGACGTGGCCTGGTTGCTGGGGCAGCAGGAACAGTGGGGGCTCAGCCAGGGTGGGGCCGTGCAGCCGGAGGCAGCGGCTCTGGGAGGGCGTCTCTGGATGGGGTCTCCCTTAGGGAGCAGCAAAGCGCTCACTGGGACCACCCTGGACCTGGCCCACGCCCTCGGCAACTCTCCCCTAACCTGACAGGCCAGGCGGGGGGGCCACAGGGCCCCCGTGTGGCCTGGGCTGCCTGCCCTGCCACCCACACGGGCTGGGGACTCGCACAGAAGCCCCACAGACAGCCTGGAGAGGGATTTCAGAGTCCGTCCCTGGGCCCAGGGCTGGGGACCCCAGGGGTTCTGTCTATGGAGGGATCCCCTCAAGTACCCACCCCACCCCACCTTGGTCCCACACGCCCGGCCCACACAGCCGGCCCCTTTTTACATCTGAGCGGCTGGGCCTCACCAGCCAGACTCCCCCCCAGACACCAGCCGTCCTGCCTGGGAGCCCCCTCCCCAAGGAAGAGCACCCTTTGCTTGAACCCTGGGCTCAAGGCCGCAGCCTCCCCCAGGGCCTGGAGCAAAGGCAGCCCCGATGCCCACACCAAAGCTCTCAGAGGGTCCCAGCCTCTCAGGCCACAGCTGGGGGGCTTTCTGGGGCTTTCCAAGTGGCTTTTCTCCAGTGCACCCAGATGCAGCCCAGCGGGCCAGTAGGAAGCTACTGGGACAGTGAAGCTGGTAACGGCCACTGTCCATGGTGCTGAAGCGGCCGCCCTGCCTGGAGCCTGTGCAGGACGCTGGGCGGGAGAGGGGCCTCGTGGCCTGGGAGCAGGCGCGGCTTCATTGGCAACCCCTCCATCACCCACCCCTTCTCAGTGGGGGGAGTGGGGAGGAAACCACGCAACACCCTGCTCTTCCTGGACCCCGGGTCACTGAGAAAGGGCGGCTCTGAAGACAGCCATTGCCCCCTGCCCCCGGGTGTGAGCACGGGGCCCTCAGGGCGCTGCCCGCTGCTCGGGGGCAATGAGGCCCCCACACCCCTCCTCTGGGTGAGGAGAGATGCCTTGTCTGGCAGCAACGCCCTGGGAGCAGGTGCCCCGGGCAGTTGCTGTTATCTCTGCGCTAAAGACATGCGGGCCTGGAGGCGGGGGTGGGGGGGTCCAAGCCAGGTCTCAGGGCCACCAGCACAGCCCCCTCCCCGTGACGGGGTCTCTAGGGTCCCGGGCAGGGCAGTATGGCCCAAAGAATGGCCTGAGCCACCTGGACCTGAAACCTCCTTGTAAACGAGGAGTACTCCGGCCTGCCGGCTCCAAGGGCCTGACTCTGACTCCTTCTCTACCTGCCCCTCACCTCAAGCCTCAGTTTACCCATCTGCACAATAGGGCTACCAGCACTTTCGTCCTTCAGGTGCTGAGGAGATCATGCAGACCCTACCGTGGAAGGACCGGCAGGGTCTCAAGCCCCTATCCCCTCCCCTCCTCCTGGCGAGGGCTCAGCCCCAGCCCTGCGGGCCTGGGACAACATGTTCTCACCACGGAGGCCTCTATGTTTGTGGAAGCAAGGTCAAAAGAATGGACATTCCCACAGAGGGACAGAGGCAGGGCTGGGCGTCCCTCACTGAGTCACGTGCTAGCAGAGGGAGAGGGGAGGAGTCTCTGGGCAAAGGCTGCCCTCCCCCTCCTCTATGGTCAGAGCGGCCCCCAAGCCACTGCCAAGCATGGCTCCCTGCTGGGCTGCATCGTGCAATCAGGCAGCAAGGCCACAGAGCTCTGCGTGGGAGGATTAGGAGGCCCGGCTGCCCCAGCCCCCCCCATTCCCGCCCCTCAATCCCCCAGAGCAGTCTGCTCCATCGGCTAAGCTCCATTAGGCCAAATCTGGAACAGCTGGGCTGGGGCGTCCCTGTGCCTGGCAGGCCGCCAGCGGGGAGGGCACTGGCAGCTGGGCAGAGGGAGCCTCCGGCGAGGCCAGAGCCCCTCTCAGGACCCCACACCCCCATGGGGCGCTGATTGCAGGGTCACACAGGCAGCAGCTACCGCGCTGCCAGGACTCTCCGCGGGACCCCTGGCTGGGCAGACCCCTCCCTGCCCCGAGCAGGGGCACTGGGCTGGGGCCACCCCTGCCCGCCTGCTGCCTCCCTCCGGCCTCACTCTCCTGAGCACTCAACCTTTCTCTTCAGATTTGCTCAAGGAGAAAAGCCCGTGCTCATCCGGGGGAGGAAGCCCACCCCGTGGGAGCCCAGGCGCGCTCTGAGCGGCTCCGGCTGCTGTGCTGGAGGCACAAGAGCAGCTCTAGGTTTTGTATCAAATAACCCGCGAGAGGCTGAGCCGGCGCGGCTCCTGGGACTCAGTGGGCACCACAGGAGACCCCCGTGGTGACGAAGGCACGTGGCCAGGGAACGTCACTTGGCCACGCAAAAGTGCCACCTGCATCAGGACGGCGCCACGCCGGGGCACTCAGCCTCGTCTATGAAAAAGGCCGAAGTGAAAAACTTCCTCCAGGGACACGCGTTTGCTCACACACGGGCACAAACACAGAAACACTCCGGAAGCCTCTGCGAGAATGCCGTGGGGGGCAGAGCGCGAAGTTAACTCTCAGCGTTCACTCCCGGGGCGTGAAGCCAATGGCGGGGAGCCGGGGCCTGCACGCTCAGGGTGGGCCGGGGCTGTGGCCGGCTGCCAGTGTCAGGGAAGCCACTCAGCCACCTGCTCACCAGGGAGGGAGTCCACGGCCCTCTGCCCATCCCATCTCGCCAGGGACCCGCAGCCCCTGAGGTTGCCACGGCAACAGACACAGCAGCCTCCTCCCTGGGCCTGGTGTCTCAGCAGCCCACGGGACACACAGCCCGAGGGAGCTGCGCGTTCTTACCCGAAACACCACGGAGGAGATGGGGCCGGCGGGTCAGGCTGGACCCAGGCCCGCAACGGCCGCACGTCCTGGTCCTGGGCACACTCACTGTCCCCCTCCCGGTCACGGACCCCCCCCACCTGGGCTGGCCAGCAGGGCCCTCTGTGGATGGCCAGTCCCACCGGGGACTCAGCCACTGGCAGGACCCACGGACGCTGAGTCCAGCCCCAGGCAGGCGGTGAGGGGTCACGTGTGAGCACAGCCTGGTGGTTCCTCAGGAAGTCAGACCGAGCTCCCATGCGGCCCAGCAGTGCCACCCATGGGGACGCATCGCAGACCGTGGGGACCGGCGCTCTGAGGTCGGCGCACACACGGCCCTGGCAGCCGGGGGAGGCAGCTCAAAGGCCCATCGACGGACGGACACGTAAGCAAAACGTGGTCCATCCACATGACAGAGCCCTGTGCAGCCACAGGAACTGACGGAGGAGCGCTGACGCCCGCCACAGCCTGGAAGACGCGCCGTGGAAGAATCCAGACCCAAACGACCAGGCCGCATGATTCGGTCCACACGAACCGTCCAGAACAGGCCACAGGCCAGAGGGGATCAGAGGGGCCGGGAGCGTCCGCCAAGGGCGTGGGGCCTCCTTCCGCGCGGCGGAGACGTTCAGAAAGCTGACGTTCTGCGTGCCCTAGATCTCTCCTCGACCCTCAGCCCCGCGTGCCGGGCTTTCACTGTCCGACGACCCGCTGCGCCGCCTCTCAGAGCACGGTTCGGACAAAGAACTGGAGACCCAGTGCCTGGGTGGGTGCAAGTGGGGCCTCCCCCTCCCCGTGCGATGCAGCCTCCCCGCGGGGCACAGGGGTTCCCACTCTCCTGCCAGCCGCCGCTGGGCGGACGTCCTCCCTGCCACCTGTGGGCACGCCAGTCCTCCTGCCACCTGTGCCTGCCCCCACCACGGGTCCGGACGCCCACAGAGAGGACAGGGACGCCCAGGGGCCCTCGAGGCTTCCAGTGACTGCTCCCAAGAGCTCCACGGGACAAGGACGAGGGCCCTGGTGTGCAGCCTGGCCTGTGGCACATTCCCGGCAGGCAAGGGTGGGGACAGCCAGGGCCTGCGACAGGGGGGCCACGGCCTGAGGCCACGTTGCCACCTTCGAGTCCCCGTTAGCCCCTCCTGGGTCTGGGCTCCCCCCACTGCCCTATAGGTGATGCCCAAAGCCACTGGGGATGCCTCCAGCAGGAGCCTGGCCAGGGGCTGCTCCCTGGAGCCTCGACGGACCCCTCACCTGAAGCACTGAGAGCTCCCTTGGGCAGGCGTGAGGCGTGCGGCGTGGGGGTGGCTGCAGTCCCGTCACCTACACCCCGCCAGCTCCCGCCTTGTGGCCGGCGGGGCCTGCAGGTCCAGGCAGAGCCCTCCTGGCCCTGATTCTTCCGCCCTGGCCTCTGTGCGGGGGCAGACACGCCTTCCCTGGGGGGCTGAGGAGGATTCCCCGTGAGCACCCTAGGCTTACTGATTAGAGAGAAAATCAACCGAGGCTTCCCCTGTGGTGATGGGCCCATCCTGGAGCAGCGTGTGGGCAGGCGTTGGGGTCTCCCAGCAGGGGACGGGAGACAGACGCTCCGTGGGCAGAGCAGGCCAGCTCACGGGCACACGTGTGCATGAACATGTGTCTGTGGGTGCACACTCACCCTGCCCAGCCGGTGTGTGGGCAGTGTTGGGGGCTCAGATGTCCTGACCTCACTCCTCAGCCCCATGCTGGGAACCTCACCCCACGCCAGCTGCTCCTGCCCTTGGTGAGGCCGCCATGCAGCCCGCAGATCCCGCCCTCTTTGGGAGCTCTGCTGGCCCCCACTGGCCCCAACTCTGGGGACTGGCCTCCCATCCTCTCCCTACCTGGGAGCTCGCTGTCCCCACGGCCTTCAGCACTGCCCACTCCTGAAGCCCGCAGGCCCCGTGCTCTGCCCCGCCTGCCAGGGTGGAGACCCCGCTGCGGACAGCGCCACCGCCCAGCGCCCCACACGCCTCGCCACCCATGCCCCACCTGCCCCTGGAGCGAGGCGTTGACCCCGGCCATCTGTGGTCTGTCCCCCAGTCGCCTCTCCCGCCCGGGAGGTGGCCCTCCCCAGGTAGCCCGAGAGGCTTGTGCCTGCCCTGGCGCCCACAGGAGCTAGGGTTCCTGAGCAAGGGACCGCAGGAGCCGTCGTCGGGGCACAGGGCTCTGTGTGCCGGGTACGTGGCCCACACGGTCTCCAGGGCCACCTCTTCAGGGAGGCTCCGCAGAGCGCCTGGGCCACGCAGAGCTCAGCGAGGCGGGCCATGCCCCATGGAGTGAGCTGGGCAGGGCTGGCCGCAGGCCGCACTCCGCCACCTGCAGCTGCTTGGACATGGAACCCCCACTTGGCCCCCCTCCTTGGGGGGTGGGATGGGGGAAGGGCTGGCCCTGAGCGGGTCACCTCCCCGGGTGCTAGTGGCTTCCCCTGGCCAGTGAGAGGGGCGGGATCCTGGTGTGAAGAACATTCCTCTGCCTCCCCCAGGCTACTGCCATGACGATAAGCTGGGCCAAGGTGAGGAGGAGCCTCCGCCCCCCCAGGGCCAGAGGGGGCTCCGGGGTCCCAGCTCCACTGCGGCCGGGACCCACAGGCTCAGCTCCCTCGTCCCCCTCTGCCCTGCCCCTCGGGAAGGGTGGGGTGCAGAGGGTCCCGATGCACTTGGGAAAGGGGCGCGGTGGCCACGAGACGTGGCATCACATGCCCCTCCACGCGCTAGTTCATGCGTGACACTGCCGGGACACTCATCGCCATGATGACAGACTGCACCCCAGCCAGCCTCCTCCCCTGGCCTCCTCGCAGGTGTCCAGGGACTCGGCCACCAGAAGCTTCTGCTTCCACTGGCCGGTGGCCGGGTCCTCCCAGGGTTGCTTGTGCGACCAGGCCTGGGCTTAGGGCTCGGCTACGCCAGCTGCCACCTGTGCCCCACTCCGGGCAGGGACCTGAGGTCCCTGCGAAGTCAAGGGAGAGCCAGGAGGGGTCCCTGCCTCGCTCTCCCCTCCGTCCAGGGCTTGGGCCACGGGAACTGCAGGCTCTCCTGGCCTCTGCCCTTGTCCCCGCCTGCCGGCCCCTCCTG
The DNA here is from genome assembly GCA_963574885.1 of Lepilemur ruficaudatus. Classification (NCBI taxonomy): domain Eukaryota; kingdom Metazoa; phylum Chordata; class Mammalia; order Primates; family Lepilemuridae; genus Lepilemur; species Lepilemur ruficaudatus. The sequence continues at coordinate 38,008 of CAUYRT010045965.1, forward strand.
GCTGACCCCCTGCTCCGAGTGCTCACTGTGGCCAGACCCCCAAGGGGGGGGGGCGCCCTCTTCTGCTCACAGCCGGCCCAGGGAACACGGCCGAGCCGGCGGCCGGAGCTTACGTGACTCAGCCGGTAATGGGGCGGGGAGCCGGCCAAACATGGAGCTGTTTGTCCTCCAGCCAGGCCTGGGGTCACGTGGGGGTGTGGGGGGCTGGGCTGTTGTGGGAGAGCACCTCCCCTGAAGCCAGGGCTGCTGGGATCCCACCCCCATGGCACCCCCACCTGGGGGATCAGAGATCATCACTGAGCGGACGGCTCCAGCTGCCGGAACATTCCTTCTCATCTGAGAGCATCTCCCTATGCCAGCGGTCCCCAGACACTTGAGCCCCACAGGCACCCCCCTTCCTGAGCGGCCTCTACGTCTCTGTCCACCCCGGGCCCCGCCCCCCACGCCAGGGGCTGGCACCCAGGTGGGCTGGAGCCTCCCGGCCACGCCGGCGTGCTGCACTCACGTGGCGGCACGTGGTCACGCCCTGGGGGTGCCGTGCCCATCTGTCACGGAGGCATAGGGAGGGTGGCAGCACACAGCAGCCAGGGCCATGCACCAGAGTGGGCAGTGCTCCTGTGCACTGGCACACGCGTGTGCCAGCGTAGCATGTGCACCAGGCACCGCACAGGCACTGCACAGGCACCCGTCTGGGTGTGGGCATAGGACATGTGTGCACACAGTTCCTGTGTGCCAGGCATGCCCCACACATGCGTGTATGACACGGCCATCTGTGCATACACATGGATACATGTATGCACACACGCGCACACACACCTTCTTGAGCCCTGAGACAACGGCTGACCCCTGATCTCCAGGGACTACAGGAAAGGTTCGTTCTCAGCCACACGGAGCCTGAGTGCGAGCCTGCGGCTCCCCTCATTGTGCGCCATTTAAAAACCACGCTAATTAGGAAGAGTGCTAACAAAGAGCTCGATTTGGAAACTTTTCAAGGCATAACTGAGTGGAAAAGTGCCCGACCCCACCCCTCTGGTCACCGTGCCCGTAGGAAGCTTGGTGGCGCAGGCGAGAAGCCGCAACAGCCACTTGGTGGCAGCGTGCGGCGATGCCCTCAAGTACCTTGGGGACGTGCCTGTCTGTGAGTGGGGCCAGCCCAGCCCTGCCTCCCTCCCACGCTCCCAGACCCCATGCCGACCCTCCATGCCACGGCTCTGGCTCAGCTCCCACGAGGGGTGGCCTGGGGCAGGGGAGCTGCTCCCAGGACGGGGCCTCCCCTCAGGCTGCCTTTGTCCCTGGGAGGCGGCCTTGCCAGGTGAGAGCTCCTTCCCGGCCTCCCCCCCCCCGCCATCTTGGTCCCCCAGACCGGGCTCTGCGTGCACCCGGCCTGGGAGGGAAGCGTGGGCAGAGGGAGCCACGCCAGGAGGGGCTGTGGGGAAGGTGACCGCCGCCCGCTGGGACAAGCCTGTGGGGCCTGCACTGGGCTGGAATTCTCCAAGCCAGAAATAACCGCCTGAGCGCCACTGCACAGCTGCCGCGGCCCAAATTAGAGACCCCGGGGGACCCGAGGCTCCTTCCATGGGAACGAGGTCTGCAGCTCCACCGTCTGGGTCTGGCCAGGAAGCTGGCGGGAGGAGCGGCAGGGGCTCCTTTCCACGAGAGAACGGGGGCCGGGGAGCCCATCCAGGCAAAGCCCCGCAGTGTCCGCGCTCTGGGAGGTGCAAGCAAGGGGCTCAGGGCGCCGGGGCTGACTCTGTGCTCTGGGCCTGGCCCCAGCAGGACCACGGCCGCCCAACCAAGGCCCCAGAGCAGACCCCTCCTCTGGCCCTCCCCACCCCAGGTGGTCTCTCCGTGCTCGTCCCCGCTAGGGGCCAAGAGGCTGCGCCTGGCCCTCCTGCTCCATCAGGCAGCTGCCCCTGGGGAGACCCAGGCCCCCCAGGCTAGGGTTAGGGTGCCTGGGCCGCCCGTGGTCTCAGCTTGTATGTGAAAACCCAGCTCACACCCATGATTCCGGAGTCACGCACCACACGGGTCCTACATGCTCCCACACTGCCTGGCCCTGCAGAACCCGGCTTCCCGGTGTTACCTGGCAACCGGGCGTTTATTCAAAAAGAAGGAAGGGGAGGCCTCGTGCCCACCCCACCTGTGCTCCCATGGCACGGACGGCCCCCAGCCCAAGGCCAGGGACCCACCAACTCACCCTGCCCGGGGGCCGCTGCGTCCAGCCCCCACCCCAGGAGCCGCCAGACACCCAAGCCCCAGGATACGCCGGATGGAAGTGCGGCCACAGAGGCAGCCGGCCAGGCCAGGACCTGGCGTTTCAGTGACTCTACTTCCCAGGCAGGTCTGGGCACAGTGGTCAAAGATGGCCAGACCCCACACCAGCCTTGGGTCCCCATAGGCCCATGTGCCCTCCAGCTGGCGCCTGCTGGCCCCCTTTCCCGACCCTACAGGTTCTAGGTGGCCTGGTGCAACGAGCCTGGAGCCGGTTTATGATTCAGGAAAACCGGGGGCTGGGAGGGGAGCGGGCACCGCCCCGGGTGAGTCACAACTGTCTGACATCCCAGACCCCTGACCCCGGCTGCTCCCCCAACTCTGGAGCTCGGTGAGGACAGGATGTCGCGGCCAAACCCGCCCCAGGAGTCCCTGGCTGGGGGCTGAGCCGGGACTGGCCAGGGACGGGGAGTCCCAAGAATGGTGTCCTGGGGGGGTACGTCAGTCCTCCCTGGCAGAGCACCACAGCCGGGCAATGTGGAGGCGGCTAGGGGGAGGGGACGTGGGGGGTCCCTGAGGGCTGGGAAGGGGCCGGGGAGGCCGGGCAGCTCCCGCACAGCACTCGGCCCCTCTCTGGACCCCAAGGGCCACCTGGGCTGTGGAGGCTGAAACACCTAAGCGTCCGCCGCCTGCCCTGGTATTAGCGGTGACATTTACAAAGAACGGCCGGACGTTCAGAAAGTCAGATTTCAAAGTGAAACTGGCTGGAGTTCGGCTCCCCGAGGCCACTGCGCCTCCAGGACTCACAGCCCCCAAGCCCCGGACGCAGCGCCGGCCCTGACATTTACGCTCGGCGGCCGCGGCGTCCTAGGCAATGCCACTCCGAGTCTTGGTGAGGTCCCTGTGCGTGGGGCCCTGCCACCCCCACCCCCACTGAGTCCCGGCCCGGCCCATATGGCAGCTCCTGGCCACGCGCCTCTCCCCAGGTTCCAGCCGCACCAGCGCAGGCCCAGCACAGACGTGGCTCCAGGAACCCGGGTGTCGGGGGAAGGGCCCTGGGGGCCCAGGAGGCTCTCGGGCTGCTTGGGCAGCCAAGCAAACACCCTGAGGGCTGGCGGGTGGGCACGGAGGCCCCTCTTCCCCACGGAGAGGCAGCAGCTGCCACCAGGAATCCCCCCTGGGTGTCGGCACAACCCCCTCCCTCCAGGGGCTTCCACACCCTGGAAGGCTGGCACCCACCCTGGGGCTCTGGCTCACTGCACCCCAGCAACACGCTGCACCCCCACTACTGTGGGTCCTGCTCTGCTGGAGGACCCCCCCCTTCATGGGCCCAGAGCCCATGGGAGGAGCACAAGCTCAGCAGGGACGAAGGCCTGGCCGTGGGGCCATGCAGGGCTCAGCCACCAGGTCAGGGTGTGCGGGGAGGGGGTGGGGCACAGGTGGACCTAGGGGTTCACCCAGCCTGGCCCTCAGGCCAACCCGACACGTCGGCTGCTTGGCTTCCTCGGGGACTGACCTGGGCCACCCCAGACCAGGCGTCCCCCGATCCCTGCACGTCACGGGAGCCGTAGGGACAGGAGGTGACGCGGGACAGCCCGTGCCCGGAACCAGGGGACCAGCCCAGCTCCGAGAACGCAGGCAGAGCGCGCATGGCGCCCACACGCCCAGAGCAGGCCCCACCCTGCCCCACTGCCTGGGCTGCAGCTCCTCTGCGGAGCTTGCGCGGCTGCGGGCGCAGGGGGCTCGCGAACTTGCCGGCCCGACAGCCGGGAAGCCAGCCTGGGCCTCCCCCAGATCACCACCCACAGGAAGAAGAAACGTGTTTTCTGATTCAAGCGGGAGGGACCACACCGATCCCCAGACGTCCTTTGCGCTCCCACCCCCACTTCTAGGAGTCTGCCTGCCTCAGTCCGTGGCTCTGCCCGGGAGCCCTGCCACCGCACCAGCCTGGCCGTGGCGTGACCCAGGGACAGGCCTGGGGCGTGGCTGCCCCTCACAAAGAGGGCTCTGTGGGGACAGTGGGGGCGCAGTGCCCCTCCCCGCAGTAAAGACGCCCCGGGCTGGCTGTGGGGCGAGCCGAGGCCAGGCCCCCCCTTGTGCAGCCGCGGGCCGGGAGGCCACCCTGGGAGGGGCGGGGGGGCTCGGCCCACACTGTCTCTTCCCACCGGCCTTCAGCTCTGCACATAAACAGTCTAAATTAGGAATTAAAACATCCCGCGATCCCAACCCGCGGGCAGGCCGTATTTCAAACTCGCGGGAAGACGCCCGGATCTCCTAACATGACTGCGCGGCGCGGGGCGGCCGAGGGCCCGGTGTCGGCCAGCAGGACAGGGCCCAGCTCACCCCAGGGCCAGGGGCCAGGGACAAGCACTGGCCGGGTGGCCCCTCCTGGACCTCCCGCTGCCCTAGACAGGCCAGGGCCTCCCTGCTCCCGAGGGGGACACACCAAGACCCTGGAACTGAGGCAGGAACGCCGGTGGCACAGCCCTGGGACGGGGACTCCCTCTGAGGGGGAGGCTGGGGACGCATGGCAGTCCCTGGGGAGGACAGCTCTGGCGGGGCCCAGTCTGACCAGAGTGGCCTTAGCAGATGCCGCCTCGGCCTTGGGGAGGAGGGGCCCCTCCACCCGGAGCCCCCACGGCACACAGCAGGCCAAGGCCCAAGTCCCCAAGCTGCCTCCGCCCTCCCACCTGCTCGGAGCCGGTGGGGTGTCCTGAACCCCAGATGCTGGGCCCTGCAGGGCAGCACAGGGCGCTGGGCAGGCCCTGAGGGGGCCCGGGAGAGGGCCAGGGGCAGAGGCCGAGGGGGAGGCGGTGGCCTGGCAGGCGCTGAGGGCGGGAAGGCTGGCCCACCTGGGGCCCAGGCTGGACATAGCTGAGGGTCTCCTGGGAGCCTGGACCCCTGCAGGTGGCTGTTCCGCCAGGGCTGGGAGAGAGGAGCAGGAGATGCTTCCTGGGCTCTGGGCATCTGCCTGCCTGGGGGCTGGCTGCAGGATGGGCAGGGAGGGGACCCAACCCTTTCACTGACACCCTCTGGGGGCTCCGGCCACGCCACAGCAGGGCTCCTGAGATGTCGCGACCTTCGACTCTGACCACACAGCGGAAGCGGGGCAGGGGCAGAAGCCACTGGCCAGGCGTGGGCCTTGCGCCCCGTCCCTCTCGGCTGTCACACCCCAGCAATAGGTCCAGGCCAGCACCCAGCCAGGACCCCTCCGCAGACCCAGGCCTGGCCAAGCCCCAGGCCACACATCCCAGGCTCCGGGACAAGGACACACGGGGTGGACGCCCTGCACCTTGGTGACCCCAGCACACCCCACCACTGTGCCACCCCACCTTGCGGGCCCTGCTGGGAGGTGGGAAGACCACGTGTGGCCAGGCACACTAAAAAGCGTCCTGCCACCTGGAATGCTCCAGAACCTTCCCTCCTGCTGCCACGAGTCTGCCAAGCACCCTCGGGGCCAATGCGCCTCCTCGGCACGGCCCCAAGACCTCACTGTGGGCAGATGCATCGCAGAGCCTGAGACCCCGGCCCCTGCCCACCTGCACACACTGCCCGGCGGGTGGCCTCTCGCTCACCGAGGCCAGCAGGAGGGGCCGGCAGGGCCTGGCGCGGCTGCAGAGGAGGAGGGGGCCCTCACGTGGGGCCCCTGCCCGTCCCTGCCCAAGGGCCCCCTGCATCTCAGGCCCAGCCCAGAGCCAGACCCCAGTGGGCAGCCAGACCCAGTAGAACCTGCTCCAGCTCTCCCTGCGCCCGGGGCCCCCTCGCACACGCCCACCTCCCGTGAGCTGAGGGAGGATATCCCCGGACTGCCGGCCTCCAAATGCACGTACGGGACGACACGGGCTGGTCGGGGCGAGGGCAGAGTGGAGACCATCACGGGGCGTCCCCTGCACCTCTCCCACAGCCGCACAGCTTGGGGCCCCCAGAGCCACCATTAACTCCCACCCCCATGCCCTGGCGGAGTCCTGGGCCACCTCTGGGTACAGGAGCCCCCGCTCCAAACACGTCTCTGGGCCGGTCACTGCGGCCCCTCAGAGAGCTCCCGCCCGGGCGGGGCAGACGGTGTGGATGCCTGGACCAAGCAGCCGCCGTGGAGCAGACAGATCCGAGTGGGCAAACTGGCAGGGCGCCCGGGGGCCGCGTCCTGGGCAGGAAGGGGAACCTCCTGCTGACAGGACTCCAACTCCCCTGCTTCCTGCATTTTGGGGGACCCCAGGAGGGGACCCCAGGAGTGGCCCCTGGAGGAAAGGTGGACGCGGCCCAGGGGGCCAGGCCGGGGCCAGGGGGCTCCAGCGGGAACAGCCTTGAACACGCATAATCGCTTTATGTAACACAGGCAGCGGCGCCTCCAGGCCAGGCCGGTAAACCAGGAGCGGCTGGGGACTAGCGACAAGCGTTGCCACAGCAACCCCATCAGTGGAAACATGTCGTGGTGCGGAGCCTTCCCCGGCGCAGCAAAGGTAAAGGAAACCCCAGAGATTCATTAGCAACAGGTTCCCATGGCAACCGCACCAAGCTCATTAATAATTTTTTTTTATTCCGAGTGTGGGTGTTGAAATTCTCCAGAGGCTGGATGCGCGCAAACACGCGCCAGCTTCTCCCACCCGCGGCTCGGGCGCCTGATCCTCCTCCCGTGGCCTGGGCAGCAGCACCGGCCCCTGCCCCACCCGCGTGCCCGGACTCAGGGGCTCCCCACAGCCCAGGGCGGCCACAAGTCCCTGCCCACCAAGTGGGTCTGTCCATGCAAGACCCAGCGCGGAAGGGCCGCTCCACCCAGGCGGCCACCAAGATGCTTCTTCTAGGCACCCCCCCCCTCCGTGGGGGCCGCCCACCCCACGGGGAAAACCCAGGGCGTCTGCAGGGGGCAGGAGCGTGGTGCATCCTGCAGCCCCAGGAGCAGGCTGGGTGGGGTCGCCAAGGCTACCGCAGACCCGCCTGTCCAAGACCCATGTCAGGTGGGAGCCGTGAGCAGTAACCAGTGGCGTTGCCTGGGGAGACGGCCTGGCGGTGCCTCATCCAAGTCAACGGCTCCCACCAGACCCAGCAATTCCGCTCCTGGGCACACACTCCGGGGAAACCGAGACTGGCGCTGCAGACACTGGGCACAGGGACGGTCACCACAGTCAGAAGCAGCAGCAGCCGGAACACCCACCCACACACCATGGACGATAACCACGTGGCCACTCACACACACCAGGCTCCACAACGAGGAAGCCGCGGCGTGGACCGACCTGACGTCACGCGCAGTGAGAGAAGCCAGACGCAGGCCCCGCGCCGCGCGATTCCATTTACAGGAAACAGGCGACTCCGCAGACACAGAGCAGACCCGCCGGGCGGGAGGGGCGGGGCGGCTGCTCGTGGGCACAGGGTTTCCTTTCGGGGTGATGAAAATCTGGAATTTACTGCAGGGCAGTTGCACAACTCTGAACGCAGTAGAAACCACCGCACCGTGCGCGGTATGAGCGAGTGGTGCGGCCGAGTCACCTCCCGGCAGGCGGCCGCCCGCCTGATCCTCCCGGCAGAGGCCGCAGGAAATCCCGCCGCCAACGTGTCAGGGGCGCCTGGTCCCAGCGCACACCCGGGAGCACATCCCCCGCAGCGTCCGCCTGCCAGCAAGCCCGGAGTGGCGGGCGGCGCGGGAATGTGGCCGCGCCTCGTTAAAAGGCGAAGCAGGCCCAGCACACTCGCCCGCGCCGGTAACAGCAGTTGCCGGGCCGGACACCAGACGCAGCCAATTACACAATTAGGAGCAACAAAGCTGCCCTGTGCCCAGATCGCACTTCCATACCCAGCGGGAGGGCACCGACTTCCAGTCCCAAAAGTCCGGGAAGGAGGAGAGGTGTTGGCAGGGGCGGGTCTGGGAGGGAGACAGCCGCGGGTGCTGGCGCACTGCCCGGACTGTAGGGCCCCACGGGGGCGGGTGCTGCGTGGCCCCCGTGGTGCTCTCAGGAGGGCGTCCCCGCAGGCTGGCCCCAGCAAGGGGCCTCGGGGTTGGCCTCAGGGCGGACGCCTGGCAGGGCGGGTTGGTGGCCCCTGGGCCTTTCCCTGGGCCCGAGGCCGGATGCCCCCGGGTGGGGCTGGCCAGGCACCGTCTCTCGGGCCAGAGGTTCCGCCGTGGCCATGCAGAACCGGCTGGGCTCCTTAAGGATGAGCTGTTCTTCTCTCTCCTTAATCGAGTGACCCAGATTTCGATGGTAGGTGAAAAAAAAAAGCTGGAATATCAAGAAGGATCATGGCCAGGAGTGCCGGCAGGCCGGACATTTGAACAGAGAGTGTGGTCTGAGGTTGCCAACCGAGAGCCTCCCTGCCCCAGGCCCACCCAGCGGGCCATTCCCACGACACCGCGTCCGGTCACTAGAACGTTCCGTGGGTGGCATCTGCGCCTCCTGCCCACCACCCTCTGCCTCCCTGACAACGGCGCCACTGTGCCCAGCAGCACTCCCGGGGGTGTCCCCACCCTCTCCCTGCCCTGACACCCAGCGTCTCACAGCCCGGCCACCCCAGTCCCACCCCAACGCACCAGCTGCCCCCATGCGGGTCTCCTCCACACCCAAGAACCACAGGGAACCAAACCACCGCGAGGTCAGACGCCTGAGGGACGCTCCTGCCAGGCCGGAGGCTCGGGGCCGCGCCTGCCCTTTGGAGGCCAAAACACACGGCCACCAATCGAACAGCTGGGACAATGGGCAACTCAGCTGCGACAACCGGCAGGGGCCGCGGGTGCGCCCAGCCTCCCTGCCTGGCCCTCCGTCCAGGGACCCACGCGGTGTACGCGCCACCTGCTTGCTCATCACCCGCAGCCGTCCAGGCTTTCGGATGGGAACAGCTCAGGATGTGCAGGGCTCAGGGCAGCCGCGGCTCCTGACAATGGGGTGCCGTGTGCCCCAGATGCTGCTCGGGCCACCTGACCCCAAAACATTCTTCCCTGTGTCCACGAACCCAAGCTCACCCGGCACCCTGTGTCCTCTCTGGTAAGGGGACCCAGGCCCATGGTCTTTGCTTGTCCCACCTAAGGACAGCATTTGGGGGCTTTGTCGGCCTCCTGGGGGGGCAGGGTGCCCAGGATGTCTGTGCCACAGCCTCGGCAAGGACCCGGCAGTCTCAGACCCCCGGGCAGAGCGACAGGTCAAGCCCCAACCACTGCTCCACGGCAGGGGTGGCCGAGCCCCACACAGCCCCTGGCCCCCTCGGGGAGGTACTGCGCATGTGAGGGTCACAGGTGGAAGGACTCCAAGGCCGGGTGCCCACTGGTGGCATCTACCTCCTCACCGTAGCAGGCCTGTCCCCCACCTGCCAGGCTTCCCAGGGACAGCAGGTGCCCTGGGCCTCGAGAGCCCATGGCCCGGCCAGTGTGGGCCAGGACGAGGTAAGCGTGGTTCTGGCTGCCACCAGCCAGGGAGGTGTGCCGGGCCATGGTCAGAGACCGCTCGGCAACCCCAGCAGCCCAGGGGCGCCGATCCATTTTAATGAGGTGCTAATGCAGGCTGACTCATCGACCGCCAGGGCTGGCGTCTGCTTCCAAAGAGAAAAGAACGCAGCAGGACAGTGCCGCGTGGCCCGTGTGGCCCAGAAAGAGGCCCTTGCCCCTCCACACGTTCCGAGGTGTCTCGGCGTAGGTTTCCAGCAGGGCTGCGTGCGGTGGGGGCTTCACAGTGCACCGGACACAGGCTGGCTGTGCAGGGGACACTCCCCCGGCTGGACCAGCAGCCGCTGCCCCAGAGAACATCGGAGAGGCCCTCGGAAGACCCCTGGCCCAGTGCCGGATGCCCCCAGCAGTGCCTCTGTCTCCCGGGCCCTACACAAGGTCCCTGAGGCTCACACCAGGGCCCAGCGGGGAAGGCTGGGCAGGGGCCGCCCCTTCAGACGGGCACCCGGGGCCACAGCGTGCAGGGCTGCAGCAGGCCCTGGGCTTGGCGGCCCTCACTGCCCCCTAGAACAAGGAACAGAGTCTGGGTGACCAGCCAGGGACACGCAGCCAACATGGGGTCAGACAGCCCTGCAGGCCAAACAGGCAGAAGCACCCAGCCACCGCACCCCACAGCTGGCCTCCGTGGCAGGTGCCCAGGACAGACAGCTCCGAGGTGGCCCCAGGGCCGGGCACCCACGGAAGGGCCGTGAGAACAGGTGCAGTGGGGGTCTTGGGCCACTGACCACGTGCCCACCCACCTGGCCACGGCCACCAGGGACAGCACAGCCCCTGCCCACCTGCCACGCCCCTGCCTTCACCCGCAGCCCTGGTGGACCACACCCTGAGCCTGGACACTGCTCACCAGGACCACTAACCTGTCTGCATGTCCCCTGCTTCTCACCCTGACCCCTCCATGGGGTCCCAGGAAACTTGACTCCTCCCGGCAACTCCACACAGGGGCTGGCGCCGATGGCCCAGGCAGGTGGGGCCTCTGGCCAGGTGCGAGGCGCAAGTCCGCAAGCTTCCCTGTCCCCTCCTCAGGGCCACTCCCTGCCCAGGAGCCTCCCACTGCGGTGGCCAGTCTGAATTTACCCTAAAAGGGGCGGACTCCCGCTAACACAACCCAGCTCCTCTGCGCCGCGGGGTAAGGGTGTCCCCAGAGCACGCACCCGTGGCGGCCGCGAGGGCAGGCTGGCACATCCCACCACGGTTAACAACAGAACTGAGCCCGCATGCAGATCTGTAAGCCCTCGGGATTCGTCCTGGCCTCTCCCTGTCCTGGTGTCGCCACAGTCCCTGTGCACCATGGCTCGTGGCCGCGCTGCCCCAGCTCTGCCTCCACGGACACACAGCCGCCTCTGCGCATCGTGTCTGCTCCTCTCGTAAGGACACCGGTCGCTGGACCCAGGGCCCCGGGTACAGCCGGGCTTAGCTGCTGACACCTGCAGACACCTGTTCCCAAACAGGCCACACTCTAAGGTTCCAGGTGGACACAAACGCTGAGTGGCCCGTTCAGCCCAGCACCACGCCCGCCAGGCCACGCACAGCAGCTCCTGTGGCACCGACCCCTCTGGGCTAGGCTGCCTGCCCCGTTGCCTCCCCTCTGCCTGGCGGTCACAGTGACGCCTCTGCCGAGCTGCCCGACACCACCGCCCTTGTGCTGCTGCTCCCTCTTTGCTGCCGCCAGGGCCCTGTGGACCCCGCCTTGCAGCCAGCACCCAGGGCACAGGGTGGCCCCAACATGGCCTCGAGTCTCGCACCAGGAATGCCACATGCAGCTTCACCCCTGCCCGACCCCCACACCAGGTGACGCTGCCCACACTTGATGCCAGAGAACCTGGGGTCTCGCTAGCTCCCACAGGACATCGCAGACGATGGCCAAGGAAGCTCTGACCTCCCTTCCAGCCCTGCAGTCCAGCCAGCCCCAGGTGCTCAGGTCCATGTGGGCTACAGACCCATTTCACAGATGGGAAAACTGAGGCCCAAGAATACACATACACAAAGGTCCTGTGGCTCCGGGATGGTAACATGCAGGGCCGGAGCAGAGGTTCACCCCCACCAGCCAACCGTGGACTCCAAGGGACACCAAGTCTGTCTACCCTGATGGCACCGCCACCTTCCTGAAGGATCTGCCCCTGAGCCTCGCCCCTCCTCGCGAACGTGCCTGACGTGGCACACGCCACAGGCAGGCTGTGGCAAGGGACAGTGCTGGGGGCCTGTGCCCCGCCGGCCACCCAGACCCTCTCCGCACAGGCACCAGGGTCCTGGGCAGGGGTCAGAGTTTGCCCATGTTGGGGAGGCAGGTGGGGCTGTGCCCACCCAAGAGGACCAGCCTGTCCTCACCTCGGAGTAGACCTGGGGGGCTCCCCCGGCTCCCGGCCCCTCTCTGCCGCACCAGCCCACTCTACACGCCAGGCGCCGGCATCGCCGCCCACACAGCAAGCGCCTCCGTCGACGCCGGCTCCCTGTTGTGCCCACACGGCTCATCTGTAGGGAAACAGCTTCGCCCGCAGTCGCCCAAACAGCGCGACACCCACGTAGCAGCCCGCAAGGGTCGGGTGGGTCCAGCCAGCCTGGCCAGGGCTCAGACCTGGCATGGGCCTTCGTCCGGGGGCAGTTTGGGGAGACCCAGTCCCCTCCTGGCCAGGCCAGCTCCCAACCTGGGAGAGCTGGGGCTGGCCGGGGGCTGCCTTGGTCCTCGTCAGCGTCACACCTAACACAGGGGGACGTGCCGGGAGCCCCTGAAATCCGCCCGCTTCCGAGACTGTGCCAGGCCACAGAAGGACGGGCAGCTGATCACGTGCCCCTGGCAGTGCGGGGGTGGCAGTGAGATGACCAAGGGGGCCCGGTGTCCCCCGCCCGGCACCCTCCAGTTCAGCACATTCACCCGATGTCCCCGCTACATCAAACCCCCAGGCGCTGCCAACACCTGCTTGTCCCTGCCACCCGGGGCCACCTCCTCCCGGCAGAGGCGCGAGCGCGGGGGCCGGGGATGCCCAGCTGCCACGCGGCGGCATGGCCCTCGCGTCCCCCAAGGAAGTCTGTTGCACAAGGACCGTTCTGGCAAGACGACGAGCTGCTACTCCGTCCCATCTGCCGTCCTTGGCGGGCACGGCGCTCCGGGGAGGGAGCCCAAACCCGCGGCCAACTCTCCAGGGCCAGCCGGGGCCCTTCCTCAAGCCCGGCCCACCCCGCACGCACCTGGGCTCTGGTCCCCACCTCTGACCCGGGCCCCAAGCCCCGGTGTTCCTGCCAGGATGGGTGGCCAGTCCCCGACCTCCCTGGCCCAGCTGTTCCAAGATGCCAAAATCAACCACGGGGGGAAGAGCAACCCCTCTTTGTGCCAGGGGGTTAAACAGCTGCCGGAGCGGAGGGGAGAGACATTCCCTGCCTTCCCGGCCGACATCCGCGCGAACAGAGGTAACGTTTCCGCCTGACCTGACTGCCCGGAGGCCTCAGACTTGGCCGGCCCATCCCCCACGTTCCTCGCACCCTGACCCCAGAACTGGGTGTCTCGCCAGCAGCTCGGGGGAGCCGGCCTGGTCGGTCGGGCAGCCTCACCGCAGAGGCAAGACCCCCACCGCTCCCTCGGCCAGAACGGAGTCTGGCGGTTGAAGGTGACGCGTCACGGGCCCACGGGCTCTTATGGAAGGGCTGGCGCCAGCCCTGTCTTTTGAGCCTTGAAGGCTCGGTGCTCCCGCAGGGGGCCACTGCCCCTGCAGTCCCCTCACCTGCCCTCCCACCATCTACCCTCCATCTCTCACCAGGCCGGTCCCCCGTGTGCCCTGGCCAGCCCATCTCCCTCCAGACACCCTCAATTCTCTGTCTCACCCCTCTTGGCCCCACAAGTTCCCGAGGGCAGGCTCGGGGTCCACTGTGTGCACCCCACCCCGAGGCCTCTGTGGGACTCCCCAGCCCACCTGCCTCTCACTGTCACACCAGCTATGGGGACACGCTCCGCCTGCCTCAGGACATTTGCACGGGCTGTTCCCCTGTGCCTGGACCCTGTTGCTCTGGCACACCCCGTCCAGGTCTGTCCAAACTTCTCCTCTCCCACAGGTCACAGGTCCCAGGTCCCTGTGCCCATCAAGCAGCCCCCACAGCCTCCTGTCCGGCCCATCCCACCCTCCAAAGGGTCCCCACCTGCCTCGAGCACCAGGATCAGGCTGACCTCACCCTACCACAGGACATGAGCTCCCGACAGGCCGGGCACCGGCTCGAGTCCTGCCAGGCTGAACCGCGGGCTGTGGCCAGGAGCACCTGCTGATTGGAGCAGCTGAGGCCCAGCGCTGACAGAACCCGCCCCCCCCAGACCTCCCCCAGGGGCCTCCCCAGGGTCCAGTTGGGAGGGCTGAGGCTGCAGCGGCCCCCACAGGGCTGAAGCCCACACGCAGAGGCTCCCTCCACCGCCAAGGCTCCAGGTGAGCAGAGGGCCCTCCAGACAAGGCCAAGGGCGGGGGTGGGGACCTTTCCATGTTCGAAACCGAATCAATGTAGCTGTAACCGAATAAGGCCCCGTTCAATAAACTTCAATTAGAAACACTAAAAAAATACGTTATTTTGTAAAAATCTAACTACTATGTACTTAATAATTTCAAGAAGATAAAAACCATTTGTCAATTTTAAAGTTAATTCACCTTTGAATGACTTTGTTGTGTCTTTCTGTTGGAAAGCATTTGAATATCCGGTTGCAGCACGGAGGTCCGGAGGTCCAGCTGATCCTCTAGATGGTGTCAGTCATTTGTGACCTTAAGGGCATCTTGATTTGGGTCAGGTAGGAGAAAGTAGGTTCGCAGCAGTAAGTGGTTGAAAAGCAAGAAAGCATTTTGGGGGCATGTTGCCAAAGGCGTGGGAATCCTGCATTTTTCCACGTTTCACTGGCTCTTTCTCAGCATCAAACGATGACTTTAAAATGTCATCTCCTGAGAGCTCAATCAATTCCATCTGTAGTTCTTTAGGTGCCTTGGTGATATCAACTAGCTGAGGCTGAAATGTTAATTCGAGAGTGATGTCATGATTCTCAAAGTCGGTGAAACTTTCACTGCATTCTCCAATTGACAGGTCTGTAACAGCTTCATGTTCTTCAGATGATTCACACAGATCATCCTGCTCACCAGTGACCTTCGCTAGCTGGGGGAAACGTTCGTCCGAAATTGCCTTCTGAAGAAGTATTTTGAAAAAAGATAACTTTTTTCAAAACGCTTGGATTTTTGGACACATATCATACACAGACTCAGCTCTACCTCGCAAAAGTTCCAGTTACTTTGACTTGACGTGATAACACAGGGAAATACTGCATTCCTGTAGAAATCTTCTTTCAATAATTCACATTGCTGATTCTGTTCTTCATAAAATTTAACTCTCTGTTCTCACAGAGATAAAATTTTGGCTAACACCTGTCCCTGCGACAGCCAACGTACTTTAGAATGATTCGGAAAATCCCAACCGAATACCTCATCCTTCAACTTTAGCATGTCACGAAACTGACAATGCCGTGTTGCACGGGCACAAACAGTTACCAGTACCCGCAAACTGTCAATTAAAATAGTAGCTTTAGCACAGATTTTGCTGATGCAAGATACAATGAGAAGAAATGAGAGCTTCTGGATCTGTTAACACCTTCTTTTTTACCTGTGCAATAAACCCTTCATGTTTTCCTGTCGTGGAAGGTGCACCACCTGTATGTACGCTCACTAAACACACCAAATTCAGTCCAACTTCACATTTATCTTGAAAGTTGTTGAAGATATCTATTCCCCGTGTTCTGTTTGCAAGAGTGCCCAAAGACAGTAACTGTAGCAAAGACAAAGACAACCTTCTGCTATGATCGGAATGAAGTATAAAACCTGCACCCAGTCAGTAACATCACTTGATTTATCCAAAGAGATTGAGTAAAATATATTTGCCTTTCGAAGTGCTGCAGGAATTTGTTCTGTGAAGTTGAAGGCTAATTCACGCTACTGATCAGTTATGGTTCTCCTCGAAAGAGCCAGTTGTTCGTACTTTGAAACATTATCAGGGTCTAAGCATCCTACCACTTTGACAGTACATTTTTCCTCAATTTCTACATCACTGAATCGTTTCCCTTTTTCCCCAAGGTATAAACTACTTTATAAGTTGCTTCAGTGGCATTATTTCCAGGTCTTATTGCTGCTTGAAAGAATTGTTTTTGCTTTTGCTTTTCATATTTTAATTTCTACAACACAGCCTTTTGCACCTCTCCCCCTAATTTAAAATATCTGTGGTCCTTATGAGTGTTACAAGCTGAGGAGCACTGAATTTCTTTAATGTCAGTATTGCAGTATCACAAAGCAAGCAAATCGTCTTATCTTTAGCGGAAACGGGATAGTATTGCAATTCCCAATTCCCATTAAAAAATCTGCTTTCTTCCTTCAGAGTTCTCTTGGTCCTCTCCGACATGATGGGCTGTTGAGCAGACAATTACGAAACCCTGTCGAGCTGTGCAACTATTCACAAATCCCACCTCAAAGAGAAACAGCACACCGTTGTCAAAAGCCAATAACGAACTGGTGCACTCGACCCCATCAGCCCTCGGTCCCATACCATCAACCCATCTCTCCCCTCCTCAGTCCTGTGTCCCCGAGTCCACCGGCAGCCCAAGGCTCACTGGGCCTTGCTGGCGTCACGTCCATCGAGATGACATCACCGGGGAGAGACGATGTCATGCGGGTGTGTGGTCCCACTGCCTGGAAGCGACAGTGAGTGACTTGCCTGCCAGTGGACCCGACCGGGAGATGCCCCGGCCTCGTGCCAGCACCCCCAGAGGGGCAAGCGGCCCCCACGTTCCCCTCCCCAGCCAGCCCCTCCAGCTCTCAGTGCAAACGCCTCCCTCACGGGCCCCCACTCTTTCCCTGCTGTGCTACCTAGGCCCGGGGGTCGGGGTTGGGGGGTGGGGCTGCCTCCCCAGCCCCGAGATGAGCCCTGAAGCAGGGCTCACACCTGCCCACCGCCCGCACACAGCAGTGCTCAGCCCCAGCCAGCGCTGCCCCGTGGCCTTGCTCTGCAAGTGGCCTCGCAAGGCCAAGATTCCTGGCGGTGGCTTCAGAGACTAACAGACGCTCGTCCTTGTCCCTCTCCTGCGTCCTGTGTGCTGACCCCACAGCTCCAGGGCCCAGGGGAGGCTGACCCCGGGCAGGGGCCCCGCGTGGCCCAGAAGGGCCAGGCCGGCCGGGTGTGGCCCCTCTGCTTTCCCATCACCCCACCCGGGTCTGCGGCAGGGCCTCTGCCCTGCCCCTGCTCTGGAGCGCCCCCAGCTCAGGGCTCCTGCCCTTCAGCAACCGAAGCAGCTCTGGAGACCCTCGGAAGTCCCAGAACTGCTGAGATCGGGTTCGAGGGTACGAGGTATGTCAGAGGAAGGGCTGTGCCCCTCCATCCCCCTCATCCAGGCCAGCCATGGGAACAGGGCAGGGACACACCTTCTCCAGATCACTGCCCTGCACCACCACTGGGTACCCAGGGAGCCCGTCCCAGCCCACAAACGTTGAGTTCTATGAGACGCATTCAAGACCTACTCCGGCTGGCCCAGCTGCCCACTCTGTCTGGGCTCAATCTGGCTCTGCCCTTCGGCAGCCGGATGATCTTGGTACAATCTTTGCCCTCTCAGAACCCAGGGACATGGAGTGTTTGGTGCCTGGACCCCAGGGGATGCCTCCTAGAGCCTCCTGCCATCCCCAAGCCCCCAGGTCACCTTATAGTCCCTACAAACCTGCAGCCCACCCCCTCGCTCTCCTGCGAACCAAGGCAGGCCCCCAGTCCTGGCCCTGGGAAGCCCCCACCCTGCCGGGTGCTGGGATGCCAGCAGCCGTGCTGAGGCAAATGCAGAGTCAGGAGCCGGAGGGCAGAGCGTGACCCAGTGGGGCGGCTGCAACACACGTCCCACCCACCTTCCTCTATAAATAAACTGAGTAGGAGAAACAGCGCGCCCCAAAAGTTCCAACACAAGTGTATTTTTAAATGCAAAGTAAATCAATAAGGATAAAGGCCGTCCTGGGAGGCTCCTTCGCCTGGAATCAGAGTCACCCTCGAGTCAAACCAGAACACATGTTCATCTGTGCCCGGGCCATCTACTCAGGGGGATTCCAAAAAGTTCCGGGGCTTAAGGAAGGTCTTTTCCTGCTCCCAACTGCTGGTGGGATCCCGGCTCGGGCTCGGTGCGGTGGACGGCAGCTGTGAGTTCGCTGCCTCCAAGGAGCATGAGATCCGAGATCAAATTCTGTCACCCTCCCCCTCCAGTTACCCTCCCTGGGAAGGATAAAGGACCCTGCCGGGGGAGATCAAGGCCCCGACTCGCCATCCTGCTCAGAACACCCCACGGTCCCCTGCAAAGCCTAGGCCACACCAACGGCCCTGCTCCAGCTGCCTCCTGCAAAGCCGCCCCTCCCAACTCCCAGGAATCTGAGTAGCCGTGGAGCGCGTCGGCCCACACGGGCTTCCCCGAGTAAGCCAATCCCCCACCTGTCCAGGCCTGTGGCTTATTTTAGGTTCTCTCTGAGGCCCGGACACTCATCCCCATGCTGGGGCCTGGCACCTGCTGGAGGTCAGCACCGTCTCCATGCACCTGGGGGCCCTGAAAAGCCCACCCCACTCGATAGATGTAAGGTTTCCACAAGGCCAAGAGTAAAGGGTTCCTGGGACCTGAGCAGAAGATCAGGGTACCCCGAATCACCACTTTTCGAGGGGTGGGACAAACAGCCTCAAGGTGCCAACGCCAAGTAAGATGGGGTGGTCCCGTCTGCAGGGGTGGGGCAGCTCTCACCCTTGGCTGGGAGCTCTCAGAACGTTCCAGACCTTTCTGCAAGGGCCAGCCATGCCAGGTGCCTCTGGGGCCACAAGGGCATCTGCCATCAAGGCCACTGCTGGCCCCAGGCGCTCACCCTGGAGGGCTAACCCCACCTGGGTGAGACCAACCGGCTCCCACCTTCCTTGCACAGAGCAACGCAAACAGCCTCAATGGAAGTCCTCAGGGATGCAGCCAACCAAGAACGCCAGAGTCACACTCACAAACCCAGCCTCCAGGGGACAGAGCAGCCAGACACAGGGTTGTCAGGAGAGAGAAAGTCCAGACCTCCCCCGCCTGGTGAACACACATGCCTGACAACAAGGGACACGAGGCTCGGCACAGGGCCACCCTGGTCCTGTCCCCTCCTGCCCCTTCCCCAGGGCTGGCCAGCACCACCCGGCTGCCCACCACACCCTGCCACCTTCCTGCCACAGCACAGTGGCCAGGTCACCTCTAGCCCGGGCTCTGGAGAAGATGACCTACAGCTACCCCACAAGGTCAGCTCTGAGCCACGGAACAGACTCCTGACACGCGGGTGCCCACCCAACAGCACACACCTCCCTCGGGCTGTGAAGGACAAAGGCCACCCCTGGAACCCGATGCCACGCTCGGAGGTAGGCCCCTGGCCACGGCCACAGCCTTCTGACCCTCGGACCACGACAGCCTCTTCTAACAAGCAAAGATGAGTCTGACTCACCCGATGTTTGGATTTAAGAAAAGAGAAACACGGGCTTTATTACTTTTTTTGGTACAGATTCTTCTTTTGTATTTAATATTTATACAGTTAAACACACAAGGTAGCGAAGTGTATACACACATTGCTCATGTAGCTCTGTCTGTCTCCTCACCTCTGACAGGGAAAGTTTATGGGCACAGTGCCAACCCATCAACGCAGACCGCCCACCCGTCGTCCCCAGACCCAGGTGGGGGCGGTTAGGAGCAGCACCCACAGCCTGGCCACCAGCTAAGGCATGGGGAGACCCAGCAGGAGGCAGGCACAGGGGGTGCCAGACGTATGTACCCCAGAAATGCCCCTGGCCCTGACCCAACTCTGTTCTGGAACATTCTCTGAAAGTCTCTGCGGGTCTCACCAGGAGCAGAAAGCGCTGCCCCTTACCCAGAGGCCACGGCCAGACCGGGAAGGGCCGGGGAGAAAGGACTCCAGCGTGCGGTGCCAGCTCCTCCCTGCCCCCACCCCCAGCTGCGCATGACTTAAATCGGCCCCAACACTGAGTTCAGCCTGTAAAGGCGAGTTCACGACCAACGTCACCGCAGCTCTCCGTGGAAAAGGACCAGCGAGCCCTGGCACGGCTCACAGGCCCCGCGGGTCTCCGCGTGCTGAGCAGCGCAAGGCGCAGACTGGAAACTTTGGGCCCCTCACTCTAGTTCCAGGCGACCTCCCCGTCCCCAGCTCGGGTCCTTCCTCAGCCGGACCTTTAGAAAGCACCCCGTGCCCGAGAGGAGGGAGGGTTCCCGTCCCGGCCTCCCCCACGGGCCACAAGGAGTTCTGACCTCCCCTCCCTGCCACTCGCTCCCCTCCACGCCCGCGGTGGCCTCGCCGCTTCCCTTCCACCCTTTCCAGTCCCGACTCGGCTCCTGAATGCGGACACCCCATCCGAGTCAAGGGAACCCCCGCCGCCCCCGGCGCACGCGGAGAAAGTCCCGCGCCCCGACCCCGTAAGGATATGGGTTACACACCAGCCGGAGGCACCAGCTGCGCGGCCGCGTGGTCTGCCCGAGGCAGAAAAAGACCGTGGCCGCCAGCGCCGGGTACGGGACAGGCTGCTCCCCGTCGGCACCCAGCTCCGCGCCGCGCTCAGCCGCCGGACTCCCCGGGGGCGACGCGCCGGGCTCGGACCCCCGCCCCGCCTCGCTCCCCGGCGCCCGGGGGCTGGCCGGGGACGCCCCTGCCGACGCAGGGCCCGGGGCAGGCGCGCCCAGGGGCACGCGGACCTCGTCGGCTGCCGGCGCGCCCTCGGTCATGGTGGCGGCGGGCAGCACCTGCGGAGGACAGCGGGTGACCCGGCCAGCACCGACACCCCCGCCGCCGCGGGCGGAGCTGCGGGAACAGCGCGGCAGCCGGGATGTCTTTGTCTTTCCTTATTAGAGACGAACGCGCCCCCCGCCCCCGCCCGCCCCCCCGCCCGCGAGGGTTGGGCCGCCCCGCCCCCACCGCCCCGGCGCGGGGGCGGGAGCCGAGGGCCCAGCCGGCCCCGCTCAAGTTGAAGGGGGTCCCGGGCGCGCAGCGGGCGCGTCCCCGCGCGTCTCACCTCGCTCCGGCGGCCGGCGGCGTCCCCACGGGCATCACCCGGGCGGCGCGGTCACCGCAGACCCAGCTCTGCGCCCGGCCTGGCCCCGCTGCGAGCGCCGCCCCCGGCCCGCGCCCCCGGCCCGCCCGGCTCGGGCTCCGGCTCCGGCTCCGACTGGACCCGCGGCGGCGACGGTGGCGCCCGACGCAGGAGAGACCGCGGCCGGGGGCGCGAGGTGGGGAGACCGGAGCCGGTCTGCGCGCGGCGCAGGAAACTTCGGAGTGAGCGCGAGGGGCGGGGGCGGGGCGGGGCCGGCGCGGCGGGGGCGGGGCCGAGGCCGGGGAGGGCGGGGCGGGGCCGGGGGCGCTCCCGTGGGGGTGGCGGGGGCGCGGGGCAGGGTTCGAGCCCACCCGGGACGCGCGCTCGCGCGACCCCTCTCCGGTCGCCGGCCCCGCCCCGCCCCGCCCCGCCCCCAGGGTGGAGCCGCCCCCCGCCCCGCCCCCCGCCCCCCCGCGCAGCACCAGGGGGCGCTCGCGGGAGGCTTGGCCGGGTGGGAGGGGGGAGTCGCGCCGACGTCCTTCCCCGTCCCCAGCTGCGGGGGTGGCCCGAGCCGCGGATGCGGCGCCCCGCCCCCACCCCCGCCGCCCCTCCCCCACTGCGACGGGCCTGGGTCGGGCGGGGGGGCGCGGAGAGCGCGGCGCTGTGACCGAGAAGCGGCGCGCCCCTCTCCCGCCGTGTGCGCGGAACGGGGGCGGGGCGGGGACGGATGCGCCGTGTGTCCGCGATGGGATGCCCGCCCCTGCCCGACACACTCGCGCGCACACGTACAGGTTCCCTCAAACTTGTCGGTGCCCACCCCCCGTGCGCGGGGATCTGCGGGAGCCTGGGCATAGGGGCCAGACTCCCACCCCGCGCCCTCCCTCGAGACGGCCGGGGTCCCCGTGGGGATGGGGAGAACTGGACCCCTCCCCCACAGGCTGCTGCACCTCGGGCCAGGAAGCCCCCACCAGGCCACGCAGAGGCCTCCCCGTCCGGGAGAGCACATCGCTCTGCCCTGGGACCCTGGGCTCCCAGGTGCGCGTCCACCCACATTCCAGCCCACAAGGGGCTCCCTCGCCCTGGGAGAGACCTCATGTACAAGAGGAGGAGCTGCTGAGTGGCTGGGTGGCCTGTGTGGCACCACCTGGGACAGGCACCCTCCTCTGGTGGCACCTGTGCTCACCCGACAGCCGCGTGCCCTTCCCAGGCCCCAGAGGCTCTCTTCCCCGC